>AYEL01077323.1:0-53861 GCA_000484575.1 Olivierus martensii
TATTTTATTTATATTTTATATATTTAAGAATATAAAAAACTTTTAAAAAAATGAAAACAATGCTAACTTTTTGAAAAACTGTGTGTTCTAAAAGAAGTATAATGTTCTAAAGTGGTTGTTAAAAAAGAATGTTTAAAGATTACTGATAAGGGTCTGAAAGTAAGACCGAAAACGTTTTAAAATAAAAAAGTAGTTCCTGTTAAAGAGCTGTAAATATAGTAGAATTTTTATACTTTTGTAGTTTGCTTATTTTAAGCAAAATGAAATATTTTGATAGAATTTACCATTTGTTTTTGTTAATATTCACTGAATCATTGTCATGATTATTTTTTTGTACAAACTATATTTTATAAAATACTCAATTAGCAATAAGTATTGTATCTTATTAGGACTTTCACTAAGAAAACTTCCTGTTAGATTATGATAATAAATATTAATTAATGAAATAATTTTGTCCATTAAAAGATAATGAGGTAATATTTTAGCAAAATTTTGACAAAAAATGAACAGCTTCTTTAGATTTAGAATGTATTATAATTTTCCCATTAAGATTAATGGTAATTTTCATTCAGATTTATGAAAAATTCATTCTATGAACATTTTTCATGAATGTATTATCTCTTTAAATCAGAGAAGTGAGTATTTAGAAAATGCCTACATTTATGAACAGGACTTGTAGAATTTTGTTTAAATTGAAATAAATTTATTTCATTAATTACTATGGAAAAAAATCACTTTGATTTAAATAGCTTTCTCAAGATGAATGTATAAAATTGAATATAATTGCAATACTTTTAGAAATATTTACCTTCTCTCCATTTGAATATTTATCCCAATTTTTGATCATTTTAAGCCATTTATTGAGTCTTTCATTTTCCAGCTCACGTAACTGTAAAAATATTTTTATGATTAAATAAAGAAAGCAAATGATAGATTTAAATGATCAACAATTTTACAAGAAAAATATATTAAATAAATTACATATTTTGCACTGGCTGTTCCAGTTATGTGAAAAACAGTATCTATACTTTAATTGAAATGCAATGATTTAATTAAATCAGCTACAGTTCTATTTAATATTAAAATAATTCTTATTTCAAATGTAGTTAAGTAATTTAAACTGTAGCTATAAGTCATCATTAACTCAAATAAAATAGTCCTCAATTTATGACATGGTTCGAAACAATCAGAAGTCAAAAATGCCCAAAATTTAGGGATTTCTCATTTCTAATGTTTACTAAGACACTTAGAACCTTCTAAACTGCTTACATCACTTACGTTAAAAGAATTGAAACCCAAAGCACTAGATTGCAGCATATAATATGACATTTAACAGAATCAAAACAAAAACACATTCGCAAACGTTTTCAGCTATACAGCCATCTTCAGGCTTAACAGAACAAAAAAAAAAATTTTTTTTTTTTTCATCAAATAGACAATTTGATGAAAATGGTTATAAATAAACTGAAATGAAAATATGCAATAATATTATGCTTGCAGATAATATAAGTACAGTTGATTTCTAAATCAATAATTAAAATACAGCAGTTAACATCAAATCATTTTCCCATTTAAATTAACACTTTCACTGCTGGCTATTTTACTGAAATTGAATCTAATTAATATACAAAAAAATACAAAAATTAAAATTGTGAAATTTCACTTAATTTTCGTGGAAAACTTTTGAAATTTTCAGGATTTATTGTTTTTTGTTCTCTTTCCAACAATGTAAGCATTTTTATAAAATTTTATTTTTTCACAACTTTTCATTCCATATATGATTGACAAAAACATGATTTTTTTATACAAAATCCTAGCCATCCAATGAAATAATTGATATTTTTAGATAGAGACATGTCCTTTGAAGAAAATGAGCCATGAATGAAGAAATTTGATTGAAATTTTCAAAAATCATTTATAAAAAACCAAGAGTTATGTAACTTTTGTTAAATGAAGTTACGTCATAGAATCATTAAAAAGATTACATGAATTCATTGAAATATTATCATTTTTATTAGTATTTCTTCAAATTTTTTATTAACCTGTTATTACTTCATTTACACAATTTTTAACAATACCTTTTATAAATTTTTTAATTTATATCAAAATATCCTAATATATACAAAAATGGTCTCATCTCAAACAGATGTAATATTCTTTATGTTACTCTAATTCAGCATTTCCCAACTGGGATCCAAAGAAATTTTGAGGGGATCCACAAGAAAAAAATTGGAGCCAGATATTAAAATGCTAATATCAAAACATCAGCCATATGCATATATAGGGTCCATGTATGTAAAGTTAGGACTCACGGTCCACAAGCAAAAAAAAAAGGTTGGGAAACACTGCTCTAATTGGATCACAGATAGTTTATTGTAGCAACTACAACCCACCCAATACACATGTTGCAAGGTAAAATAGGCTTGGCTGCAATTTCCCAGGAAGTAAGTGGCTGTTGTAAAGCAATAAGTGCCACACCCATTTAAACGGAAGCAGGGTATTTATGTTTCATTTTTCACAATTTTCTCATAAATTTTAGTGAAATTGAAGCAAAAAATAAATGATTAAGATATATTTTAGTTTATTTTAATAGGGAAATATTGGTTAATTCTGTTATCTACAATTTTTTAGTTTTCAGTATTTTATAGGTCATCCTATGAAAAATTTAATTTTTACTTAAAAATTCAAAAATATCATTTATCTCATCCCAAAATTGAAATAACTTTGATATATTAGACTACAAAATTGACAAAATGGAATAAAAAAAATGCAAATTCTATCAACCATTCAATTATAAACAATGTTTATTTACATATATCTTAAAAAAATATTTCAGCAACTGAAAGAATTTAGGAACCATGAGTCAAAAACGGTGTGTTTTCAACAAATACACACCAAAAAACCTGATTTGCATAAACTGGATTAGTAAAATCAGGATTAACTTTTTATAACTTTTTTTATTCCATTTCCTTGACAATTCAATTACAATTAATTTTTATTTCATTATAAAATTCAGTATGTTCTATCCTATAATATTTCCTAAATTTCCAATACAGCAAGACTAAACATTAGAAAACAATGTAGGGAATTTTCTTTATTGTTATGTAATGGTTACTTGTAATTTTAATATGTAAACTGATGTATATCTATTGCTCATGGTCAAAAGAATTCCTTTAATTGTAATAAGATGTTTATTACAATTAGTATTGCCTAGAGGTGAATTTATTAAATTTAGCTCATTATCATAACTGAAAGAAAAACAGAAACATCAAATATGACTTTTACATCATTTATAAAATAATAATAAATTGTGTATACCTGATTGACAGATGAATCTATATATGAATAATTAGCCTGCAAAATTTTATCCAAGTCACAACTGACTGGATCTCCTTTGTTAATTAATTTTGTTTTTATATAAAAAAATTTTTTGCATGAAAACTATTTTTTAAATCATCTTTATAATTTAGCATATAGTGCAGTACTACAATTTTACATAATAGTATCACAATGATGATTATCATACTATTTATAATAAAAGTTAATGGAACTATTAATATCAATACTATCAACAGATAATCTTATCAATAAAGATTTCATGATTATAATAATTATAATTATTACAATATATATTATAAATTGTACACACATATATATGATAGTATGACAGTTATATGAAACCATACATACAACATATAATTTTTAATTTTATAACAGTAATTACATAATAATTTATATAGATAAATCCAGTTTACATAAAATTTGACTTATATAAGAATATAAGTCAAATTTTATGTAAACTGGAAGAATATAAGTCTGACTGAACCAAGCAAAGATATTTTATATTCAAGGCTCTGAAATATATTTATTCCATTAACTATGCAAGATTTTTAATAAAAACTTTGCTACTTTAAAACACTACTAATATGTTAAAAATGTATTGTTTTCAAAAATAAAATTGTATTTGTATAATTATATGTGCTTCTCTTGCAGCACATATAATTAATGTAATTTTTATGAAATAAATTATTTTATTAATGCATGTTATTAAACTTATTATTAATTTATGCTATAATAAACAATGTTAAAATATACAGTAAGACCTCATTTAACGCAGAGGATACGTTCCAAGGAAACAAAGCGCTAAATGAAACAGGACAGTGAATAAAAGATATATACATAGCATTGTTTTTATTTCATTTTGTAACATGTATTATTACTATTGTATTACATTGATTACAGACATTTTTTTATTACTAATATCAATTTGTATTCATAAATCATTCATGAAAAAATTCTTAAAATTAGAAAATAAAAAGTTTTAAGAACAAAAAGCAGTAATCAGACTGCAGTAAACTATAAACAATGAAAAATATTGATGAAAGAAAAACGTTCTAACTTCAAGGAGCAATAGTTTAATGTGGCAGCATTTAGGTTAAAACTAAAATGGGATAATTATTATTTTTATTATTGTAAATAACATTAATGACTGATCATAAATATGTACTTTGACCACAACAGATTTTCATATGTACTGCACTGCACTGATATCAAACTCACTGTGAAACGGCATAGGAGTAGCGATGCAACGAATTTCTCTGTTTCGGATTTATGTAAAAATAAATAATGGTTTGAAAAACCATGCCAAAGTGAATCAATAAAAATATAGAATTCGAAAAACTGCATTATATTGAAACAGCGTTAAACGGGGCAGCGTTAAGCGGGGTCTTTGCCTTATATCAAAACAGCGTTAAACGGGATCTTACTGTATAATAAAATTTTCATATTCCTTATTACTTATTTTAATTTTTATATATTACTGGCAATCACTTATCATCATCTTTAGCTACTATTAAATATGAATCAAAAGATGTTTAGACATTTATAAGAATTTCAGATGATGATATTTCTTTCCTGACTGGAAAATATTTAGAGTATTTGAATTAAATAAATCAGAATTAAACTTTAACTAACAAGGGGAGTATTTTTTGAAAAACAGAAATTTCAGAAAAATGCTTTTGGTTTCAATTTAAATCTTTTCATTCAATCAAATTAGGAATTATAATTAAGATTGAATGAAAAGATATAAACTGAAATTGACACAGATATAAATTTAGTGTTAGATAATTCTAAGTTATTATGTTTTTTGAACAATAAAAACATTAAACCATTGGTCCACTGCCAAAAAAGAAGCTTACATAGAGAAATTCAATTTAATAAATTGTGATATAGAAGCTATGATATTTTTCCCAGGTAACTGGTACTTATTTAATGTGATATATCATTAAGGGATTAGAAAATAAACTAACTTATTATAATTCTATGCTTTATAAATGCTTGATTACTTTGGGGTTTATTGCAAAATATAGAATTAATTCAGTAAAAATAAGCAAGATTAGAATTGTTAGCAAAAATTTGATTTTTATTTTTACCTTATTCCTCAAGATAAAACACAGATTTGTTTTAAAGATTCATTATTTAGGTTGCTGAGATAATAATGAAATTGTAAAATTCCCAAATATTCAAATATTGTACTTTTTATCAGATAACATATCAGAAAATACAAATGCATTTTAAATATTTGGAATGCATTTTTCTTAAATAATTTTTGTTTTTGAATATCGATATTATTTATGGAATTGGAAAGTATTTTTTTCAAAAATTTTAAACTCTATAAAAATTACACTAATTATAATGTTATATACTAATTAAAAATACCAAGAATATATTTTATGTATCTCAAAACTATATTTATTTAATTAAAATATAATTATTAGAAATTAAAGTGGTTAACACTATAGGAAAATATTTATTTTAGATACAATATTTATAATTTTTTCAATATCTTTTGATAAAAGTCATAAAAGCAATTGATAAGTTCTATATTTATTATAAAGAGTTAAGCTTAATTTTAATAAGAGCACACAACACTATACATTATTCTATTCCACAAGAAATCCATTTTAAATTTAACACAAAAAATTTAAAATTTTGATTTTACACATAGTATTTTATTAAAAATATAACCTGAAGCAGTAAAAAGTTTTACTGGCAACAATATGTTGAAACTATTATGGTATTTTTATTCTAAGTTTATTTTTGTAAACATAAAAGCTTTATATATTTTAAAATACTGAAACAAAAAAAAAAAAAAAACTTAATTTATAAATAATTTTAACCTTAAGTAAAACTTTTAATTAAATTTCCATGTTATAGAAAGCACTTTCAGATCTAAGCCCTTCATAAATCACAAAATATTAATTACAAAAGATAACATTCTAAGAATAATTAGAAGAAGTCTTAGAATATTATATTTTGTAGTTTTGTGTCTTATAAGCTAAAGAGGAGTTTAGACTTAAGATTTCCAGGAAATTTTATTAAAAATCTTAAGTTTAAAATTTATTTAAAATTTATTCTTAACCAGTTTATTTATCTATTTAAATTAATTTTAGGCTTTAAATTATTGACTATCATTATTTTACTTTCTATTTTCTTAATTCAAATTCATTTAAAAACTAACTTTGGCTTCATGAGCAGTTAATTTTTCAGGAAGTCGATGATCACTATAAAAATAAAAGAAAATATGTACTTTAATGAGATTTTTTATCATCTTAATTTAAAAATAATTTAATATTAATAATTTGAAATAATTGAGAACAGAAAAGAAATCTATATTTACTCTGTTTAATACATACTGAATAAATCCATAACGATCAGTAACATGATAAACTTCAAATCCAGGATCTTCCCAAGGATCTATGTGATTAGTTTCATCTCTTCCTAGATCATATTTCTCAACAATAGCTGTACGTTCCTCAATTGCTCTTTCTAATAATTCTTCGTCTTTCAGAGTACTACTACCTTAAATGTTAAAGAATAAATTATTTTAATATTATTCTAGAATAATAATAATAATAATAATAATAATGATGATAATAATGATACATACTCATGTTTGGTAATAATTTGTATAAAATGTTGTCTATACTTCATGTTTCTAAGCAGCATACAGACATATCTTTATCTGATAAATTTTCATTAGAGAGCTAAAAAATTAAGAAATTTTAAGTTAAATGAGAACTTTCAAAAAGCAAAGTACCTAACTACATCTCCTATTTCAAAAATAAATATACAGTAAAAGTACTTAAAATTCCAACAATATCTATAATTTTTAATATGCAAATATATTACCACTACAAATTAATAATTTCATTAAATGGAAAATATTAAACCAAGCTTATTTAAACTGATAAGCACATTATTATTGAAGGAACTTTTAACAAAAACATACCTACTTTCTAAAAATCACAAAATGGATTAATAATAATCTTTATTAGCACAAAATTACCCATCCTTAGCTACTTTCACAATATTTTTAGGTCAGAAAGATACAGGTAACTGTTGACCTATTTTCAAGAAAAACCTACAGATTATAGTAGTACATCATAATAAATTGAACTATATATTAATGATGAATTATAAAACCAGTTATATTTTAAATGTCTATATGTAAATATAATTTGAAAATGAATTATTGAATCAGCATTACATTTACAGTTCATTTAGTACAAAAATGAAATGTAAATAAAAATGATATCCCACAGATAAAATTATTAATAACTAGCAGGAGGCAAAAATTGTTAATTTCTATATTACAAACTAAATTAATAATAGTTTAGTTCTCACCAAGGAAATCTATTTTTGAACCTTTTCTATATTTTAATATTTTTGATATACAAATTAATTAACTAAATTATAATAATTTCTAAAAACTATCATCATCAAAACTGGAATTTAAATTAAAATCCAGAATTATTATATAGAATTTATTTTTAAAAATACATTAATTTTTAATTTTTTTGAGAATTTTTAAATATTTAAATTAATATTCTTAAATAAGTAATTTTTTATAAACAGATATTTTATAATACAATCTAATAAAAATACATTAAGTGAAATACAAATTAAATTGACAAAAAATTATCTATAAGATCTTTGTTTTTTATATATGTATTTAGTTTAGTAATATATATCTGATTTCTAACATTAATTGAATTTTCGTCAAAAAGTAAGTATTTTGAATTATCAAATGTTATTTCAAATATTTTCTTGTAAAGACAATTTGATAAGTTTTATTAATTCTTACAATTTTTTAATTATTTCTATTAAATGAGAAAACTCTAACAGGAAATTTCATCACACCCTAAAAACTGTCTTCATATCTCACTTTCTTATAATCTGTCAGCTGATTTGTTAAAGCAAAAAAATTAATTTCATATAAATTCCCTGATTACATAAAATATGATTTATATATTAATTTATAAAAAACTTATACTTTTATTCAAAAATCTTTCATATCAATTTATTAGTTTCTTTTGAAATAAAATTTATAAATATAATAGTGAAATTTTTGTACATTCATATAAATTAAGATTTTAATCCATAAACATAGAAATTATGATTTGACTCTTAATTGCAATTTAAATTACATTATTTTTTAAGTTTTCATTTAATGAGATAATTTTCATATTTTGCATTAATGCAAAAAAATTAAAGTTAATATCAAAAGATAAAACATTGATAATTAAGAATTACTTCCAGGTTGAGGATTAATTCTAGTTAATTTGCAATCAGGATAATTGGAAATATACTGTATCTTTCAGTCTTTTTCTCTATACATTCAATTCAGAAATATAACTCATCTTTACTAATTCTATATAAATAAAATGTTTATAGACTATGCATGTATGTCTCTCTCTGCTTGAATTTAAATACTTTCCTATGACCTAGAAAGCTGAAATTTGGAAATGTTATAGAGGGACTGCTGATGTGCAAAATTCAGGAAATTAGGAATTCCTTTTGAAAGGGGTAGAAAAGGGAGGTAGGAAGCTAAATTTCCTACGTTTAGCTTATGGATAATTTTAAAAAATGTAATTTCTTGATCATCCGATTGTTTTATGTGGATAAAAATATCCTTCACATATTGGTTAAAAAATTATACTCAGTAGGGATCAATAAAAGTAGAAACTTCTAAATTTCATAAATTTTAATATTAAGATTTTTAATTCTACTTTGATGAAAAATCCATATGTAGGGGATTTGGTGCTATAGATTAAAAATCAGACAACAATTTTTTCAAACTGAAAATGATGGATCCAATATGGCAGCAAATTCAACCTATATTTTAATTTGATTTCTTTCTATTGTTAGCCAGAGTTGTCACCTGGAAATGCTATGAATTTCCACACAGAGGGCCTAAGATCAAATCTGAGACTCACTTTTTGGAAAATATTTCTTAGTTTGATCCCAAATTATTGAAAGCCATTGTCAATAGTCTGCACTTCATCAATGCAAGCAGCCTAATGCTGGGTTTAGTTCATTTCTTAAAAGTCACCAAAGTGAGAAAAAGCATCAGTTGACAAAAAATCTTGATCTAAGCTGCTATAAATATTTGCATCACTTGAAGAGATACTACCCATCTCTTCCTGACATAGAGAGTTATATATTAGTCTTTTTCATGTGTATTGGCAATGATAATGCATATATAAATAATTCTATCATAACTTTTGAATTTAATACACTCTGAAATCAAAATTGCATTTTACTTTCAAAGTATATAAGATTTTCAAACAGAAATTGCACCTAGCTTCAAAATATATGATTTTTTAGCACTGTGATCTCACATTTATGAAAGCTCAGCAAATTTTCAAGGACCATATACAAGTTCTCAACTTACAACTACAACCAATTTGTATTTATAATGAGGTTGTTTCATCTGATGTCATAGTCATGTGATTTGGTGAAAACAAGCATGTGTTAGCAATATTGAATAGCGGTACAGCAATAGTTTCTACTGTATATAAAAAGAAATGCCAAATTCATGTTGCACTTATGGTTCTAAACACAGCATGAATGCTTCATGTAAAGAAAAGAAAATATCTTTCCATTTATTTCCTTACTGTAAGCCATATTTGATAAAGTTATGGCTTGCCGAAATAGAGAGAGAGGATTTCAAGCTGAAAGCAAGTACAGTAAAACCTGTCAAGTTGGACACCTCTCTATGTTGAACGACTTTTCCTGGAACCGGACAAAAGCCCATATATTTTACTTTGTTTCTCTATATCCTGGACACCTCTCTATCTTGTATCTTGAACAACTGTTGTAATAAGATGACTTGATTATTGGTTAAAATAAAATCTTAAATTTTATTTAGATTTAGAAGATTAACGAAAGGAATTTGTGAAAAAGAAACTTATAACATTGATTAGTCATGTCCCGAGATGGTTGTTGATGACTTATAAATCCATGGTTTACTTATTATTATAAATACAAATACTGAGCATTGAGAAAATTCAAACTAGCCAAATTATAGGCAGAATATTTTATTGCAATAAAATAAAAAATATTTGGGCTATAATTGGTTAGTTTCGGTTTGGTTTATATTTTACTTTTTTCTTTGAGAATTGTATGTTTTCTTCTATTTCTGTGATTAAGCTTCCCTTAGAGATCTTAAAAAGCAGTAAAACAAAAATTAAACAAACTGATATTAAATCAAAAGAGGCAAGTTGTTGATCATTTACTATTCTGGATGCAGTGATATGGATTTATGTTGCATGACAAGAAGTTTCACAATTAATATTCTATTTATGTTGCATGACAAGAAGTTTCACAATTAACTATTCAGAAATGTTTTAAAAAAGCTGGGTTCCCTATTGAGGAAGGAATGCAAAAGTTCAATAACTTTGACTACAAGAAAAACTGAGTGCTCTTCTGAGGGCTATCATCATAAAAGTTTAATTGAAGATTTTACAAATTTTGACAACAATCTTGTCCATCATGAATATGAAAATTGTACAGCCAGTGATTTAACTGAAAAGATTATATCCAGCTCAATTCATAGAGTTGGAAGAGGAACCGAATGATCATGAAACTGTTTTGGAATATGAGAGGAATTATTTTAACAATAAGTATTTTCTAATAATGAACCAGCGAGTGTTTAAACTCTATTTGGTATAAGAAAAAATAAAATTGAAAATATGTGGATGAGATTAAATATAAAAAAGGCAAACTCTACATACAAACTTCTTTTCAAATAAATAGTTTTTATATTGAAAGCACTGACAGATTGCAGTTTGTATTTGACATTTTTGAGTTTCATTTAAAATAATAAAGGTTTCCAATTAGAAATGAACAAAGGTTTGCATTGACATGAAAATTTAGTGTTTAGTATGTTTAGAAAAAAATTTTTTTTTATGAATCTCTCTATGTTGGACACATTTTGAAGGAACTAAATGTGTCCAACTTAGAGAGGTTTCACTGTAATTGCATTTGTTCAGAACACTTTGAAGAAAATTATTTTGTTTACCAAAATTTTACAAATAATAGATTATTGAAACCGTCAGCAGTAGCGACAAAATTTATTTACTTTAATTCTTGAATAATTATTGAAACTTCAATTGTGTATAATATTCTTTTCTGTTTGAAACTTTTGATGTTGTAAAAATAAGTTTAAATTATTAGTATTATATCTAATATTAAAATATCTAATAATTGCTAATATTGTTTAAAAGTTTGCTTATACCTTGCTTGAAGTGCTTTTTTAAGATATTATAGAAGTTAAAGCGGGAGATTTTGTTTATCTTTGTTTAATTGCTAATATCAATAATCAGTCCTATACAGCACTAAAGCAAGTAGAATATTTTTTTGTGGCATAACGTTTTCGAACCATATGCGGTTCCTCAAATATTCTACTTGCTTTAGTGCTGTATAGGACTGATTATTGATAAAAGTAAGCAAGTTGTTATTAAATTATTTGCTAATTGCTAATATTTTATTCAAATTAATATTACATTAAAAAATAAAAATAATACTAAGTTACCAATTAAATCTTTAAAACTATTAAAATAATTATGTGAAGGATAGGCAAAACAGATTATCTAACATTAAAATTGAGATCTGTGCTTACTATAAAAGTAAAATCATTACCTTGAAATACATATTCTCTCATATTGTTATTCATAATATGAGTTAAAATTTTTGGCATAATATGCATTTCAATAAAATGGTGCACACTTCCCCATTTTGCTCTCATGATTGAGAAAAATGATTATAAATAAAATTCTCACAAAATAATTTTATAATGTATGTCCTTTTGTCTAATCAAAATACAACTTATTTTTTAAATTACATTTTAATATTGTATAATTTCACTGATTATTTTAAATTAATATTAAATATTATCTTTACATTTTATATTTCATTAAGCATTATATTCACTGTAGGCTAATTTACTTATTAATTTTTAATAACTTTGAATAGAGTAAATGCATAAAATGAATGTTATAGCCTTATGATCTATCTGATCTGAAATATTTTCCTATGATTTTTGCCATCAAGAATATGGTAATTCTTAGTTTCTAAGATCTTAATAACAAATTTATTATCACCATCATCCCTTTTTTAAATAAATTTATCATCTCATTTGGCCCATCCTTTACTTACAATAAATTAAAAAATACAGATAATAAAAGAATACAATCAGATATTAATCCTTATTTCTTTTGATGATATTGTTACTGATGATTCATACATTTTCTTTTTCATTTCTGCTTTAATATGTGAAGTGATGACAAATGTTCCAGAAGAATCTTTGTTAAAATGGACATCTCTAACAAAACCTTTATTCATTATTGTGCCTTTCTTATTAAGATTAAACAAATTATTCATAAAATTCGTTAATTCAGACATTTTTTGGCAAAATTCCATAATATGAACTATTCCATACTCAATTAAATGCAGAGAAACATCGATTACCAAACACATTTTTTGTTTACTCATACTAGTAGGCATTGTAAGTAAAAGTTGTTTTCATCAGATCACGTGAGTTTTATAGCCTCGAATGCAAAGTGTGAAACAACTTCATAGCAATATCATCAATAAATTCTATTATTGGTCAATCCAATTAATCTGAATTTGATTTCCTGATTCAATGGTCTGATATATGGAAAGCATCCTTTTTATATCTGATTCTTGTATTTGTTGAGTTTATTACAATAGAGTAGAGTGTAATAATAAATATTGATAGTAGACAATCCATAAATTTTGGACATTTTGTACTTCCAACAATAAGGGGTCGAAATTCTTGGAAATGAACTCCATTATAAATCAAGGACTATTGGTATTTATTTTCTAATTCCTTTATAGAATACTTATGAATAGGGATTCAGTATTAGGACTTAATATATAGTTTATACTGTAAAAATACTTTTAAATTATATCTGAAAGAAATATTTTATTAGCCAAGAAAGTAATTTCTCAGATTTATCATCATCATAAATTTTGGAAACCAACTTTATATCATGAATTTAGGTATTTTTTTACAAGGAGTATTAAAAGAAAAAAATTATTATATATAAAATGAGATAATAAGTAACTTCTAGCACTTACTGTGGGTTGAGTAAAACTATTTCCATTAAATAACATCCTTTACTTCGCTAACATTTTCGGTATCGCTACCATCTTTTAAGAAGAGGGAGGAATGAAAGGTTATTGAATGATAGAACAGCAGTAGAGCTTCCAGCAGCCTGGAAATATGCAGTGCAAAAAAATGAAAGGAACCTATGATGTTAAACCTCAATTCCTCAACAATGCTAACTTTAAGTTTGGATTATTATATCTTTACGTAAACTGCCAGTTACCATAGAGACTGTTGCTAAGCAACTTATTTCTACGGTTTTTAATTTTAATTTAAACTGTTTGCTTTGCTATAATTTCATGCCAGAACCGTTGTAGTGTTCGAATCAACGCTTCTCTTTAGAACGAACTGCAGCCTGAAGATGGTAGCGATATTGAAAACGTTAGCGAAGTAAAGGACGTTATTTAATGGAAATAGTTTTACTCAACCCGCTGTAAGTGCTAGAAGTTACTTATTATCTTTAGTAAGAGAGTTTAAGTGGTGTTTCATAAAAAGAATGTATAAAATGAGATTATAAAAATAAAAAATTTAAAAAATTAAATATTCTTTGATTCAATTCAGTAATGTTTTTGTAGAAAAAAAAATAATTGACATTTTAAAATATAATATTAAACCAGAAGAATTAATAAGATTTAAAATCTTTGAAATTATTAGAAGAAAACTAAAAACATTGACCAAAATCTGAAAATTTTAAGTGAATCAGGCAATAAATAATGAAGATATCACAATTAAATTTGAAAATCCATATCATCATATTGCTTAATGTTTATATCAGAAGTTCAACCTTTTGATTTCCTTGGGCCACATTCGAAGAAGAAAAACTGTCTCGGGCCACATGTAAAATATACTAATTCTAACAATAGTTATTAAGCAAAAAAATTTGTAAATAATGTATAATATATGCTATCCACCATAATAAAATAAGCAAAACTGTTGTAACATAATAACTTTTTATTTCTTTTCATTAGTAATTTTTTAAAAATCATTGAACAAATCAAAAAGTTTTAATCACTGAAATAAGAATCACTGACTGGCATTTTAGAAAATGGAAATAAGAAATATAGATAGGTATTTAAATAATAAAAACTTCATTAACTTCATTAAGTACATAAAAATCTCAATGTTTCAAAGAAGTTTACGATTTTATGTTGGGCTGTATTCATCACAGTGATGGATGACATGTGGCCCGTGGTCCACGGATTGGACAGCCCTGATTTAGATGGTTTCAAGATATTATTGTATGTTTAAAATAAGATTATATATATAAATTGATTCAAATACTTATAATAGATGATATAAGATTATAAATATTTATAAAAATTATTATTACAACTAAAGCACAATAGTATATTATTATTTTTTTTCACTAAAAAGTGTTTTTTGCTAAATACATAAACTGCCTTTCAATTAACATACATTTTGCATTCTAGAATTCGAGTATCCAAACAAAACATCTAAGATTTTTAAATTCAAAACTTAATTTAGAATTCTGTCAAGCTAAAAATAAAAACAGTTTTAATTTTTATAAATCAACAAATGATTTATTATTTTCAGATCTTCATCCATCATCAACAACATACAATGAAGACTGATGCAAAATAAAGATGAACCAGGAAAATGACTAACAGAAATAAAGGAAAGATAAATATATGTCTCATAACTATAAAGTTCATAGCAAAAGAAGATCTCAATAAAAATCAGACACACAGATAGCATTTGCTAGAAACATACATTAGCAGCAGGTGCAGGAAGAAAGTTCGACAAAACATATTACAGCACATCACTGACCAACAGAAATACCATTTTCTACAAGACCACCACAACACAGTTAACATTGAATGTTTAAAAAATTTTATTAAATAAAACTTTAATCTTCAGCTACAGAAAGATTATCTTTTTCATTTTGTTAAATATCTCTTCCTATAAACATTTTAAAAAAATAAGTAAATTTTTGTTTTTAATGTGTTTACATGTTATTATTTTATATTTGTGCAAAAGTTAAATATGTCAATTTACATAAAAAAAAAATATTAAAAATATTTACAATATACATCAAAAAAATTTAATAAAAATGAAATTCAGATAGTTCTCAATTTACAAGTTTCCACTTAACAGTTTTTAGATTTATGAGATTTTTTCAAATACAGTAGTCTTTAATCCGACACATATGGGACTGGGGCTTGTTGGATTATTTGATGGATGTTTAATGAAAAAAAAATGGAATTACACAAATGAATATGCTCAGTTTATTAAGACTTTCCTGTCATTGTTCTTGTTCAAATCTTTCACAAACCCCTCAATTTTATCCAATTTTTTTTTAACGTTATAAATGGTGGCTTGTCCAAAATCATAAAATGAAGCCAAATCACTTCCTAATTTGTGACATTAAATAACAAACACTGATACAGTAAAAACACACTATTTTACAGTAAATAGTGTACTTCACTTAAAAATTAGTCTGACTCTAATGCCTGTGCAATAAATGAACAGCAACTGATAATTTGTTTTCATCAGTTTCTCTCTCTCGTACATCAAGTCATGACATGAAAATTTCACATTGGCAGCATGGCGGTTTGTAGAGTCTCAGACTACAGAGAACAACTGTATGAAGTAGCAAAAAATTGTAAATATGGACCTTAATTACAATATATAAATGCTAAACATTCATAAAAAAACTATTCCATCCATATATGTAGCTATACAATATAATACAACTGAGTTCATAGAAAAATTCTGTTGTCTGTTACAAAATTGGAAAAATCAAAAAATACTGGTCAAAAATCTGAAGTAGCACAGCTTTTAGTTTTATTGGCATAAGATAGTCCTTGACTTATGACTGCCTCAACTTATGATGGAAATGTTATAATTAAATTCTGCAATTGACCTGGGTTCAATTCCCACACCCAATAGTCTGATATAGTGGTTTTTTTTTATATCTGATTGTTGTAGTTTTGTGATCTTTATGTTTACTAAGATAAAATATAATGGCCTTGTAAACATTAGGAATGAGAAATCCATAAATTTTGGGCATTTTGACTTACAGCAGCAAGGTTCAAAATTTTTGGATCTGAACTATGAGTAAGCCAAGGACTACATATATTATGTAAATAACTTCTATTCCCAGTTTCTGTCTAAATTGCAGTTGTTCATTTGTATAAAAATCACTTATTTATCTGTTAATAATAATGAAAAATAAAAATTCTTTACCATTTATAAATAATTTCATTATTATTATAATTTGCTTGATTTTAAAAGCTATATTTTCACTTCTTTAGATCAGTGGTTCTTAACCAGTGTTTCTCAGAACACTGATGTTCCACAAACATGTTGCAAGTGTTCTGCGAAATTATGAGAGCGAGGCCTACTTGAATGACCTTAGCATACTGCGCAATACATATTTTATAATGTAGACAAGATTCAACTTGCATTTTTGAATAAACTGTTAAGCAGGCTTACCCACAAAAGCACTTAAGATTTTGCTGCATTTTTCAACATCATATTCGTGTGAGCTAGGGTTTTCAAATTAATGAACATAAAAACTAAAAAAAGCAAGAGACTTATGAAATATTGATGAAATCAGAGTAGCTTTATCACATGTTAGACCTGACATTGCTCAAATCTGCAAAAGACAATTAGCTCAGGCATCGCATTACACTCGATTTAAAAATGTGCCCCTTTTTCTAAGATAGATAGTTACAGAGAAAGAATTTTTTTTAATTAATGTTTTTATTTTACTGTTATTTAATGTGTAATGGCAACGCTGTGTAAAATAGCGTCCCGGTTCTATTAATGTCTTTACGTGCCTGAAGAGGATGTGTAGCACATCGAAAACTTTTGCATGTATTTAAGCTAATAAATTTAGTTTGATACTTTACTGCAAGAAATGCTGTGTTTTTTATTTAAATAGTTTTAGTTAAAGCAGTTTAATAGTATTGTTAGTAATGTATAACGTTTAGTAAAAAACATGTTCATGCATATTTTTGTTGGTTTATTTTATGATCTTTGTGATATAGTGTTCCGCAAATTTTCTTTACTATCAAGTATTCAGAGACTTCGGAATAGTTAAGAACCATTGCTTTAGATAGATAAATCTTTATTTAATCATAAGCTACTGATTTTTGTTGGATTTTACTTAATTTTATTGTGATCAAATTGCATTGCTGAGAGCAGAATTTTTGGTTTTAACATTATCTCTATAGGAAATTATTCTTGGTCTATGAATTCTTACTTTATGTATGATTTTCAGGTCTAAGTTAATTTGTAAAGTTGGAAGCTACCTGTATTTCATTTTTATTGAATTTTAAGTGGAAATAGAATATAATAACTTCAGTAAAAACAAATTTCTGAAAAAATGAATTGGTTTATGATTTTCAAAATTTTGTTTTTATTGGATTATAACAAATATTGAAAAGAATAATAATTTCATTAACTATTACTAAACATCTCTGTTAATAAGATGAATTAAATAATATTTTCATTTTCATTATGATTGGTTTAAATGTACTATTGCATTACATGTGATTATTTTTTCTAAAGGTAAAATTAATATATAAATTTATATAAAATATAGAATTTTAAATTACATCTTCTGTTTCTGATATGGAGGTTTTAGGCACAGAGTAATATATACAGAGTGCTCACTTCCATTGGTTGCTATGTTAACTTCAAATTTCAATGTGGCGCTCCTAGCGTTGGACCAAAGAACTAACTCTGCGATTGAAACAGGGTCGAAAATATATGCTTATGTCATTTTATTTCATAGAAAAATTTTTGTTACTGTATTTTAAAAATTAGTTTCTTAAAATTTTTATAGGAATTTTAAATTAAAAGAAATAAGTAATTAACTAAAGAAACAAATATTTTTAACAGGTGAAAGTCTAATAATTAAAATTTATTATCATCATAAAATTCATACACACGAAACAAAAATTTCGTATTACATTACTTTAGATATCTATCTATAGCTTTTCAGTTTTAAAATGTTTTTCAAACATAACAATATTATAATTATAATTCTATAACTTTCATTTGTAAAATTCCAAATATCAAGAACATAATACAAAATTAACTTCACTTTTAATATTGAAACAATTAGCACGTTTTTATTCGTTGTAATTGACTCAATTCTTTCCTGAATGATCTCTTCAAATCTGAAATATAAATATACGATTACAATCCATACAAGTGTATGACAATATATTATAAAAAATTTCTATTATAAATTTTCTACATATCATTTTTTGTTTGATTCATGGTATTCTATTTTAGTCCAATTTATTATTTTTTAAGTCCGAATCTTTGCATTTTAGCATAATATAGTATTAAAGCATATTTAATTAACATTTTAAATCTAATTCATCTAGCTTCACGAATTGATTTCAACTAATAATAAAATAATACGTTACCTTAATTGATCCTTTGAGAATCTGTAAAGTCTTTACTCTTATTACACAGAAAACACCTCCGTTTATCCATAATGATTTTTAAATTAGATTTATATATAATACTAGAGTAATGTAACGATGCTAAATTAACGATTCAGAACTCAGTTGAAACCAACGATGGTTGAAACACGTGGTTTGAACTTTGGTTTGAAAGACGAACTCTAAGTTTGAACATGCGCAATGAAACAGAATATTCTCTTAGTTCTTTGGTTCACCGCTAAGGCGCTGATAGTAAATATATGAGTGAGCACTCTGTATATATTACTCTGTGGTTTTAGGTTTAACATATCGGTTGTTATTTAAGCGCTTTGGACCAATGTTACATATTGACATCACTGTTAGGCTTAACAATGATTGGTGGAACAGAATTTCCCTAACACCACTCAATGACACCGTTGTTAAAGTAACAACGCAATGGTGGTTAGTCTTTTATAATCCGAGTAATTATTATATGGAATTTTTTTATTAATGAAAAACGATCTGAAACATTAATAAAATAATGAAAATGGATGATTTTGTAACAGATTTTCATGAAATTTCTTATCATCTTAAAACTTTGGAAATTATTATAAGGAAATTAACTTAATACTTTGGAAATTATTCGTGATTGAATTTGCGTTACGTGGGTGATTTTTGCAAGAAAGATGCCGGTGCTAAACCACCCTATTTCTTGAACTAAATTTTTGCACAGTATCCTCTGAAAACTTTATATATATTCGTACTAACAAGTAAGTTTCAGGAAAACTTAAGAGCTTGGAGCAGGGATCCTTAGGTTACTTGACATGGACCAATTATCTTTGATAGTATAGATTGCATTATATACTATGTGTAATGCATTCTTAATTCAGTATATCACAAATTTGATATAATACATTCTTTGCATCAGCATTGATTCTTTTTGTGAAATTATCTTTAAGCGGGTATACAAACACATTAGATGCTTACATCTTTCCATGAAAATTACATAAAATTTCTTCTGAATAAACTACCTTGTGTTATGTAAATAATCGACATTAAAAAGGCCATAATTAAACTTTGAAAATAGTTAGAATTAACTATTGTTACTTCTAAAAATAGCTAGATTTATAGCTAATCACTAGATGACATTTTTATCAGCTAGACATCATAAAAATCCACTAGATCTAGCTATAAAATAGCTAAATTGGCACCCTAAGTAGCAGTGATGACGTAGGGAACAAGGCTAACAGAAACTAGGTCACGTATGCAAATGAGGCTGAATGGCCAATTCTCTATTAACCTTGGGTCCACCCACTAAACTCCATCCGCCATTACTCAATTTATCCCACCAATACCATGTTACCTAACATAAAACCGATGTTTTGGTATTGCATTGGCATCATTGCTTAATATCCATTATGATGGAAATCGGTATAAATTCGATATAAAAAAAGAAATGCTAAACCCTGCGGCGATGATAAATGCATGCATTGTATCGTTTAGAAATTCAAGGATAATATTTATCCATGAATGTATTTATCCTACAATTAAATAGATAAGAATAAAAATGCTACGATTAATTAAAATTAAAAAGTCAATTTTAAATTCATACTATATATTGAAGAATGTTCTTTTTCTATGAATGTTATAGTTTAACCACTGAATGATTCCCGTTAATGGACAGTGGCAGCAAAAAACTCGATATTGGGGTACTACACTCTTTTTATTAATTATTAGAATTTGATCATCAGACTTATTAACATAAATGTGATACGTCTGACCACCAAAAAAAAGTCAATTTGCTATATTATCGGAATTACCTTCGCGTCCGCCATGTTGATCTGTTATAGACGGCTTAGTTTTTCTAATATTGAGCGTCCATCCAGTTGAGTTTAGCCTTGAAGAATGACCTTTCATCACCTATACCCAAGGCCGGATTTACCAATAGGCCCACTAGGCCGCGTCCTAGGGCCCCAAAAACTATCTATCAGTTTTCAACTATTATAAACTTTTAATAAGAAAAAATTGGTTTTTATTAAAGTGCTAGATTTTTTTTTTATTAGCGCGAAAACTATGGAGGTTTTAGTAGGAGCTTTTTCCTTCGAATACGAGGGGTGGTGCGAGGATTGGTTCGAAGCGTGCGTGCCCGCCGGGCGGTCCGGTGTCCGTATGGGGTCCAATCGCAGACCCTAGGGACGGATTTGGGCACCGCCAGCAGTCCCGGTTCCGTGTAGGGACCCGCGAATGAGACCCCAGTGACGGACGCGACAACCACCGAATGGTACGAAGTGACCCCTTTAGTCGCCTTTTACGACACGCGGAGTCAGACGGTGGGTATATTCTAACCCCCAATACCGATAAGAGGAAAGTAAAATTTTAAAGGCTCCTTATAACTTATAAGGAGCCTTTAAAATTAGACGTAGCTGATTTGAATTTTTAGAGGCCCCAAAGCCTTGCTCGTCCTAGGGCCCCAAAATGCGAATCCGGCTCTGCCTATCTCCCTGGTAATATTTAAATAAATTATTTATTTAAATATTACCAGGATACTTGAATTAGTAAAAATTTATATGAATCAATCATGTATTAATTAAATTACAAACAGAATTACCAAAGAAAAAATTTTATTTATTAATTTACTGTGAAATAATCGAATGTAAATACAATAGGCGTATTCGGCAATTCAGAATTCTTAAGAAATCTGAACAATGATGTTCGGCACTGAATTCTGACGTATGTCTGACTGAAGTGCCGCGTTCTGCAAGTCAGACAACTGACGAGTTCTGAACTCAGATAGTCAGATCTTCGTCAGTCATCTCTGTAGTTTCTGACATTGGTCATGAACATGGCGGCGCCCGTGAGATATTTATGCGAAATTAAAATGAATGAACGTGATGAAGTTTTTCAACTCTAACATTCAGAGGAGCAAAACTGTATAACTGAAGAAGAGATATCTCGTTACATAAGTAGACATTATTAATACGAGAATTCGCTGTGTTTATCGGTTGAAAAATATACTCACGTTGCTTCGTTCTAAAGTTGCTTTGCTATTATTATTAATTGATAAAAGAATTCTTTATTATTTATTAATGTCGTAGTTATATAATTTATATTTGTTTTATTGATAATTATTTCAATAAATGGTATTTATATTGAGGATGATTGTGTGTAATAACTTGTATTAATTTATCACTTTGTCTGCCATGTTGGTCAGTAGAGAAGCAGACATATGCGTTCGGTAAATGCCAAGTCAGATGAGTCAGACAAAACTTAGAAGTCACGTGATCTATTCAGATATCTAGTCAGATTGATCTGAATTGCCGAATGCGCCTAATATCACTTAAAATATTTTGGCACGAGTTTTTAATAAATAAGAAAAATTAATTAAAAATCTGCTTGAAACATTTAATAAATATGTTTAATTAAATGGTATACAATTTGGAATGCCCGTAAATTATGTAATGTATTGCGAAAGTTATGTGGAAATAGCAGATGGGAAATAGAAACAATTTCAACCACCAGGTGGATAAAGGAAGGATGTTTTGAAGGAAACCATGGTGATCATCTGACAAGTTAATAAAAAATTAAAGAATCTGGGATACTTTCCCAATCAACGGTAAAGTATATTTCTTAATTATTTATATCTTGTCATTATCAAACATTCTACATCTCTGTCCGTCTGTAACACATGTATACGTAATTTTCTACGAAAAAATTGGTATATTGATAACTTACATCATCAATACATGATAAATTTAACAGTAATGTTGAGTATTTAGGAATGCAAAGTATGTATTTATAAGTAAATATAATGGAAGATTATATAACAGAAATATTAATGGAAAAGAGTTCAGAAAAATTTTGTTTATTTTCAAAAAAATTGTAATTCGAAATTCTTGATTAAAAATTCTGTTTCATAATAGTATTTTGATCTGAACAAAATGCGTTAACAGATTATGATCTTTACTAGATCACAAATTTTGCCAAATTCATAAACAGTTAGGTACATATTTATATACAATTTTATATCTGTCTAGCACGTTTTATTAAGAGTTTTTTAATTTAATTTTTTTATTATAATAAACATGAGTGATCAAGCATTTCTAACTTATTTTGCAATCAGGTTACTTAAAGTTCAAATGAATTTTCTGTTTAAAAATTTGGCCTGGATAAAATTCCAAATGAAATATTCAAACAAAATTATTACATTTTATTTATTCTGATCCAATAAATAATAATATAAGATTTGAAAATTATGGGTTTAAAGAAGAGACATTTTGTATTTAAATCAATTTAGTAGTGATGATATAGTAGTAATTTAAATATCTACAGATCCATATCTTTAAAATATTATTATGATAGTTTTTTACATAATCATTTATATAAGTTTTAACTCTTCTAAATCTTATATGTAAATATGAAATTTAGAATAGTCAAATATTGAAACAAACAAATGATTAATTGAATTTTAATATATTAGTGTCATCATTGGTTCAACAATATTGATTCTAAAAATTTTTTATCATCACACTAAATTCTTCTTTAAAAACACAAACTATTAAAAAATAGTGCTAAATAATTTACTTTACTAAGATAATATTTTTTTTACTAGCTATATTTGTCTTCCCTAACAAAATTATTGATTTATCTAAGTATTTTGATAACTATAGCTAACATATTTCCACTATGCAAAGATGATAATGTAATTGACCAATTGATAATATGATATATTACAGGTTAAGTATCTCTAATTTGAAATGCTTGGGATCAAGAGTGTTTTGGATTTTGAATTTTTCCAGATTTTGAAATACATGATATGAAGGGGAGTTCAAGAGAAATAAGAAAAAATTCAGACTTTTGGAAAATTTATTTTTTATTTGATGTAAAAAGAACGGTATAAATGTGACAAACAATGCAAATGCATTTATTTACTATCTTTGAAAAAAATCTAATTGCTATTATCCATAGTTATACTATTAGATCTTTTTGATATTTTTTAATTATATATTAACAAAACAAAAAAGTAGTCACAGATACCTTGCACTGATAATGTTTGATAGTTTACTGAATCAGGATAGTGTGGCATGGCTGCATGCACACTATTTTGTCATCTTTCAAGCATAAACTGGTCATAGTCCTATCTCAAAGGACTGTTTGCTTTGAAAACAAAATTATAGATTTTGGAATTTTGAATTGGCTGACCTGTAATTTCAAATTAGAAATAAAATTTCCTATCATAATATGTTTATTAATAAGAAAAAATTTGATTTTATATAAGTACAAGTAGTCCTTGACTTATGACAGAGATGCATTCAAAAATTTTAGTTGAAATCCTAATCCATCATAACTTGAAACATGATTTCCCATAGGCACAATGTTATAATTATAGGTTAAGTTTGATTAAGTTTTCAACTACCAAAACTTAGGATATTTATTATGTTTTTAAAGTCATATAATGCAATAGTGTTGAATAATTACTGTTTATTGTATAAAATAAGGAAAATATAAGTAATTACTTGTAAGTTCTGCTTAACAGGTTCCTTGATTTATGAACTTTTACAAATATGAAATATCAAAAAAATCAAAAATATGAACATTAATTGTAAAAAATAAGTACTAAACATTCATGAATAAGCATTACAAACCATTTACTTAAGTATACAATATAATTTAACTGAGTTTGTAGCAAAAATTCTATTCTCTGCTATGAAATCAGAAAAAATCAAAATTGTGATACAAGAAGGTAAAGTAGCATGCCCTCTGGCTACCATAGTTTTATCAAAATATTATATAAATAACTTTAATTCATGGATTGTATAAGGTAATAATTTATCTGTATAAAAAGTTCCTTTATTTATCTGTCAATAATAATAAAGAATTAAAATTCTTTACTATTTATGTGACAAATAAATCATTGTTTCATCATAAACTATTGATTTGTTGACCTCTATTTAATTTTATTAAAGTCAAATTTCATTGTTGAGAACAGAATCTTTTTTACATTATGGCTATAGAAAATTGATTTTCGGTTTATAAGTTCTTACTTTACAAGCTCACTCCAAGAATGAATTAATTTGTAAAGTTGAGAATTATTTGTGTACATCTCATGCCTATCAATATTTTTATTAAAAAAAAACAAAGTGGAGTGTCTAAGTTACGTTCATATATCCAAGTTTCTAGATACAATAAGCAATTATTTTTTAACCTATCACTACCAATCATTTACTGATTACTATATAATGGAACTCCAGGCTCAATTATGATATGCCAATCTGTGATAGAGTCAGAAGGACTTTATAGTAGATGAATCAATATTTGGGCTGGATCAAAAAAATTTTCTGAGGCATGTAATTCAAATTGGATCTCAGGCCAAATTCAAGATAGGAATTTGATAAATGAATTATTTATTATATAATATTTGTTTATAGACATTACAGAAAGCATTGTTGAATTGAAATGAAAATAGCTAACTAAAGAAACATTAAAGAACTAGCATGACTACCATTTTTTTATTGAATTATATAATTCTTTCTTAAATATTGATTAGCATGTCATTCCATTGCTTACCACAGGCTGTCTACATTCATTATAAAGTCAGCAGTCAAGTAAAGGATAAGGTTAAATAGATTGAGCCTTGATCCTTCCTTAAAAATCTGGAGATATGGAACTCACAATTAAACACAAGTACTCCATAGTGGAAACAATACATTTCCCTCCTGGTAACTAACTCAGCCATCCAACTCTCTATCATTATTTCAAAATTATAATTGTTGCTGCAATAAATACAGATTTTGGTAATAAGTAAAAACTTTTGTAAGTCAAATACCCCTGTAATAGGATTATTTCATGAAATTCATAACCCATAATTTACTTATATTATATATTTAAACATTGTTTGCATCATTATTAGAGATAGTAAATGCAGATATATTATAATTCTAAGTAGTATTCTATGTGTGTTACTAATAGATGAGAAATAACTATTATTATAGTATAATAAGCAAGGTAGAGTCAAAAACTTTCTAACAATATTTTTTTTTAGAAATGTATAATTAAATAAATTAAATTAAAAAATAAAAAAAATTATTTCTCAAAAATTATATTTTGAAAAAGACAATCTACCTATATTTTTCAGTAATCCACTAATTGAAGAAAAGTTTCCAAAACTTCATTTTCCTTCATTTTTTTTGTAGCTACATAAAACTATTTATTTTCATAAAACAATGATTGAGCACTATTTTTTTTGAAGTGTAAATTTTTAATATATTTTTTATTTATATATAAATTTGAATTATAATGATATTTTGCCAATATATATATATATTGGCTAGATTTAAAATTGACTTGTGTTTAAAATTTAAATGTTTGTAAAAATTCTAAAGAATGACGAAGGAACAACGTTTAAGAATTATGTTTAAAATTATGTTCTGTTCTATAAATAAACAATAACAGGTAGTGTAGCACTGAAGAGGGACTAAAGAAAGTCTGAAAACGTTTTGCAGAAATAAATATATATGAATTACTTGCTTCTAGAGCTAATTTTTTGAGATTTTTGAGGTTTGAAGAAAACCAAGTTGTGTTTATATATATATAAGTGAATTATTTTGTGTGTGTTAATTTTATTAAAATAATTGCCATAATAAAATCCATTTATAATAAATTTTTAACATATAAAATTAAAAAAAATTGGATTTATTTTTGTAAATAATTTAGCAAACGGTAATTTTTTGAGAATTACATAAATTTCAGTCAATATTTGATGAAATGCTTATAATTTTGAACTAATAAATAAAATCACAATGATTGGTATGTATATTATCATATTAAGCTTAAATCTGAAGATTGGCAGTTGTTTTGAAATCCAAAGTTTAACAAGAAATAGCCTAAATAATTAATAACTGGCATATAATTATGTAATACAGGTAGGCCTCGATTAGCGCGAATAATTGGTTCCACGAATTTCTCACGCAAAGATTTTCCACTTTCTTAGTGTTTTGGGAACTATATAATTTTGCCATATAAAAATTTCTAATTTATAATCTTGTTTCTCTATATTCTCAAAAAAAATCTTTTCTATCAAATTTTGAAAATAATAATTTGAACTATTTACTGTTTTCAAAGTATAGTATAAATTAAGATACTATACAAATTGACTTATAGATATTCATCATGTTTAATAAAATATAAATAAGTATGCAATAAGCAATAATTTTAAATGAATAAGATTTTACAGTTCAGTTCATTGTTCAACTTGAAGATTGTCTTTCTGCTTTGAAACCAAAAGTACTTACTTTTGTATAATTATTTTGAAAATAATTTGCACTGTTAAATATTATTCATTTGTTATCATCATTTATTGCATACTTGCTTATATTTTAAATTAAGACTTGTTGCAACATCATCATAATAATAATGCATATATATATATTAAATATTATTACACTATAGTTGTTTTACATTTGTTGTAATAGCATTTTGCTATCACAATGTTTAATTTGTTAAAACTGGAAATAAAATGGCATGTTTATATATATCATTCATGTTGATATGACATGTTCTTAAATTTGTAACTCAGATTTTTATAATAATAGTAATTATACTATCCAATAGATTTTATGATACTGTTTAAACTATGTCCAAGAACTAGGGATCAATTCATGCTATTTCTGATGTATGGATGTTTCTTTTTTATTAATATAACACATTTTCGTAATTCAGTGGTAAACAAAAAAGTTGGTACAGTAATTCTAAATTTATGCTTAGACTGAACTCACTGTTTGTTATGAATAAAATGTATTCATAAGTTTTGTTTATAATTTGAAAAGTGTAACTCAAAACTTAAATTTTATACTAAATCTAGAAGTATCAAATAGATTGTGTATATTGTATATGTAATAAATGTTATTGATTAGTCTAGTGGAAGTTTGTCATTTTAGAGATTTGAATATAAATATCCAATTATAATCAAGGATTTTTGATAAAAGCTCTTCCATCTTGAAATAATGCTTTAGTATTTTAAATAATTATTTTACACTATATTTTTTTTACATTTGTTGTAATAGCATTTTATCATCACAATGTTTAACTTATTAAAATTGGAAATAAAATGGCATGTTTATATATATCATTCATGTTGATATGACATGTTCTTAAATTTGTAACTCAGATGTTTATAATTAAAAGAATATCTATATTATCAATAGGTCAAACCAATTAGCAGTTCCCTATATTCATATTTATGTAATAAATGTCAGATTATAATGTAAATATTTTGGCAAAAGTTCCATTATCTTCAAATATTAGGTTAACATGTTAAATAACTAAATAATTTTGTGATATATTTGCTGCTAGAACATTTTTAAAAGTTTTATATATTTTCTAAATATTTGAAAAATTTTAAAATAAAATATCAAATTCAAATGGGTATACCTTCAAATGTTCATAGTTAAAATTAGAAGTATATTCAGTTATGGTTTTTATAGAATATTAAAAGAAATCTTTGTTTAGATAGAAATTACTCCTTAATATGTGATAAAAACAAAAAATGTGATTAGATAAAGATTCATTGTGAAATGTGAACAATATAAATAACTGATCTTATGTTAAAGATATTATAAGCATGAATTTTTGACGGATTCATTTATGATCTCAAATTGGGGATGAATCAATAACTAATAAGACTTTCCTCTAATTTACTTATAAAATTATATATTTTAGAAATAAGATGTTGAGCATAGTTGTTTGGGAATGTTAAATCTGCACAACAATATTTATCGAATGACATCACTTTGATATTACCATGTCAAGTTTTAATTTGTAACTAAAATTCTTCCATTTCATAAATCCCAGTCATTTCTTCCGGGAATTGAAAGCAATCTAAGGAGGCAGATTCTAAAGTTCTTCTGGATTAATCAGAAGCCAAGTTCAATCGTAAAATAGAACAGTACAAATTTATGATCATATTTAGTATTTTGTTTTCATAATTTTTTGTATTTCCTACTGCCAAATTCGGATTTGAAAAAACGGAAAATCACTCATTTATTTCAACATGGAGTAATAATTACGAATGATAAAATAAATCGTGAATAAAAGCAAACTAGATTAATCCGATTACGAAAAAAAGAAAAGAAAATTTCGAGGAAATACGTATATTAAAGATCGACGATTCAAAACAGGAATTTGGCCACGGAAGGGATTACATAAGGTGCCACAGGCAGGGGAAGCGGGTCGAGCGCAACAAACTTCGCCAAGTAAACCAGTCAAGGTTAAGCCTAAATGACTCTGCGACTGAATCAATTGCATGATGGAAAGCAGAAGATCGAGAGCGAACAGAAGTAGGATTTACTTACATTTTATATTGTCTTTGTCGACATCAGTTATTGTTTAAATTTCGAAACGAAGCTTCACTCAAACATCAAAATCAATCGTCGTCGACATGGTGAACGCCTTCCGCGCTCAGTCACGTGACGTTGACATGCCATCTGCCGACCGAGATCAAAATTATCGATGAAATTTCAAATCTCGGGCGATGATGACAACTGGAACTAATTTTTTTAACGGAGTTTTCGTAGTCGACAGGAGCGCGCTTAGATCCTAATCGGTAAACAGGAGGAGAACAACGTTTGTTGTTTTTATGATCTAATAATAGATAATGAGAAAAAATATCAGCAGCCAAACTCAAGCATTTAGAGCCACGTTTGAAATCGCCCATTTGGCAGTAGCAAAACTAAACATGAGAATTCCTATAAACTTAGATGATGAGTTTTGTCATTATCCCTATACAATACTTCGTTCTAATATACATAAATAGCTACAGTAATACAAATATTGTACAATAGTATATATGATACATAGTGATTCGCTGACAAGCCGTCCTTGAAGGGTAACCCAAGCCGATTTATAGAAAATGATTGTTTTCGAACATTGTTTATTTTGATTTTTAAAATAAATAAATAATTCATGCTATTTTAAAATATTTTAATAATATAATATTATTAATCTAGACAAACAGCAATGAACGGAAAAAAATTATTATGTAAACAGGAAGTAGTTTTATGATGGATCAGTAATTAGTTTATTACTTTGTACAATAAAATAAAAATGCACTTTAAAACTTTTTAAAGTAATTATTAAAATATTTATTTAAGGAATTTAGTATGAATATCATTACTTGATAGTAAAATTTTTGCAACTAGGAACCTTAAAAAAGCATTCATATCTTGAAAATTGCACCTGGGTGCGAATTTAAATTATTATATAAATTATAATAAAAATGTTCGAATTATTATTATTAAAAAAATAATAAAAAGTTAGTGAAGAACTGTTTTGTAAAGTTTCAGGCAAGAGAGTCTCAATGCAGTTGCATTGTCTACGTCACTACAGATAAACACTCATCTAACCTTTAGACATAATTAAGGTGTGGTATTACCGCGAAAAACGCGTTTTCAATCACAGAATTTACTAAACTCGAAAGTGAATAAATTAAATTAACATAAATCTAAATTGATTGCATTTATCACAGATTAAAAAAAAGCCTTCTAGAAACAAAGTTTAAAGAGTTCTAAGAGGCGACTATGGCTTTAATTAAGTTATTTGACGGCGCCATTAATTAGATGTAGTCAGCCGCAACCGTTCTTAAATAGGATGACTAACGTTGTTAAGTTCGAAGAACTCGACTATTTTTATCCGCCGTCAATCGATTCCTTCCTATAAAAATATATTAATAAACTCTAGTAAAATAAAACTATCTGTGCAATGTTTAGAAAGCCGTCATTTATGTAGTGCCTACTTGAAAGAAATCACTAGTCTAGGACACTCGGAACAGAAAACAGCTCCGAATAATTCGCATTTTTGCTAGAAATTCTAGGAAGTAACCGAAAAAAATGATTGGTCTCAAACAACTCATTCTTAGAAATTCCACTTATTTTCTACTTTTGTAGAGATAAAAACTATAATGTAAAATGAGAGTCGAATAATCTTCTGAGAGTTCCGGATCGATAGAATTTTTATTCATCATAGGATAATCCAAATTCACAGCAATCGGCTGTTTCACATTCGAACTTCACTAGAGATATATATAAACATAAAAGTGACGTAAGGTAAGAAGCATCATGCTTACGTCATGTTTTGTTTTTCCTATCGCATTCGACTTTATTCAATTCTAAAGATAAAAACAACTTTAATAATACTTATAATAGTTCATCTTTGTAGGATTTTCTTCTGAAATTTTATTTAATGTAGTTAATTGTTAATATTCATTGAAGGAAAATTTAATAATGCTTCAAATAATAGAACTAAAACGGAAACAAAAACAAATTTTCGTTTGATTTTGCTCGGGGAAAAAAATTTTGTAGGAATCTGATGATAAAAATTCGAAATTCCTCGGGAATGATCATTACTTGTGCATGAGAATTATACGATTGCCTCGAGCGCGAAAATTCCAATTCCTTTTCAGGATTACTAATCAGAATCGTCAAGCATAATTATATTATTTTAAGACTAATGAATCATGATAAAACGACAAAACAAAACGATAAGTTTTCAAAATTTGTTGGTTTATTTTCGATGAAATTGCACAAAAAAAAAAGAAGAATAAGTCGATGATGGCGCTGCTGTTGCAATTCTAACGAATGTATTTTTTTATTTTTATTTTTTGTAATTCATAATTTTAATCAATTATTATTTTTGATATATAATATTTAACATTTTATATTTTTGCTGTTACTAAATTAATTCTTATAATAAAATTATTAAATTTCAAAAACAATTTCTAATAGATTTTTAATTTAATAATTATTAATAAAATTTTTATAATTATTTGACTTATTAATGACATATGGATAACTTTTTTCCTTGTGTGATTTATGCTGTTTTTCATCCAATGTGTACTAATCAACAAGGCATTCCACCAAGGATTGCCATAGTGGGCACCACTATGGCAATCCATACCTGTGGTGAGGATGGCCGTCAGATGGAGAATCAGGTTCAACAAGCTTGACCCAGACTCCTTCTGAAAAATATTTTTAGAGATGTGAAATCCGGGAAGTGAATCCTTATCCTCCAAGGTGGAAGAAGTACAACATGCTTCCATCTTGGCTTCATCGTCAGCCGGATAACCGTGATATATGGATATCACAGTGCTGTGGTATCCAGATGTTATGGCCATCTAAATGAATATCAGTATTAATAATTATGTATACAATATATACAGTATATAAAGATTTATACTTATAGGTTGTTTATTATAATCAAATACTAAGCGGCTGACTGGAAAGAGCCCGTGTTAGTCTTGCTATACTCATATTAATTAATTTTTAATTAAGCCGCCGAATCTCGCATGAGATATTTTTGGCAGCGGCTATTTTGAAGCTCATTACAAGCTAGTCAATCAGTGTGGTCAGTCGAAAGGTTGGAGGAGGGAGTTAAACAGGCTGGACCCTAATCCTTCCTGAAAAGCCACAATTGTATAAAATTACTTGGAATTATGAAGATTAATGGCCTTTCTGAAAAAATTCTGAATTACAACCATCGTTGGTTACAACCAGATTATCAGAATTCGATATTTAGATCTTTTAGATGAAAAACTAGAGCAGTTATATTTATCAATCCATGCGCTTAAAAATATTATAATTTATTAACTAGTAAAAAATGATCTTATAATGCAATCAAAAATAAGAAAATATGATAAATATAAACGAATAACGTGTTATTTCCAGTTTATTAAGTTAATTTAATAATTGCCTTACTTTCAGAATATAATCTGCTATTATTAGAATGGTCAAAGATGAAATATGATCGTAATTTGAAATATATCAAATTGAAGTTTGGCTATCATATAATCCAATCCCAATATATTATTTAATAACTTTAGATCCATATTAATAGGCCTAAATGTAAATTCCACTTAGTTTTTGTTTTGAAATGTTGCTTTCCATCCTGTTGGTTAGGTTAGTTATTAGTTATGCCACGAATCTCATAAGAGATATTTTCGGCGGCGGTCATTTTCAGGCTCCAACATAGACTAGCCATCATTCTGATAGGGTCAACCGGAAAGTTGGAAGATAGGGTCAATGTATCTTGCCTGTTGAAATTCATCTTTCAATCTTCCGGTTGAATCCATCATGATTATGATCGGCTTATGATCGATTCTAAAAATGGCTGTTGCCAAACATATCCCATATGGATTCAGCAGCTTAATTAAAATTAACCTTACTCAATCTGGAGTCCGATTCACCAGACTGGAATTTCAGAATGCGAAATCCTATGGAATTTTTTAACGACACTTTTCAATCAATTTCGATTACTAAGAGTCAGTTCAGCTCTGGCCCCTGCCGCAGGCTTGTCCATGGCAGTGAAGAATCCACTGTTTGGAGGACTATCTTCAAACAAAACAATAAAAATCTACAAAATACTTTCATTTTATTTCAATCAAATTTTTCCTGTATATTAGTTTGGTTTCAATTAGGCTAAAATGTGAAAAAATTCAGATTATTTAAGATTTCAATTTAAAGAATGGGAACAACTTTCGGTTTTATTTCAAAAGAAGCTTTCAAGAAGTGATTATATAAGATTTCAATTTAAAGAATGGGAACAACTTTCGGTTTTATTTCAAAAGAAGCTTTCAAGAAGTTTACTTGGCCAGTTGATCCTAATCATTCTGTTGGCATCCCAACACTCGTATAAATAGTTGGTAGTAAACTAATTGGCCAATTAGGACGTTAAAGTCAATTAAGATATCCATTAGAAGATTTAATGTCACTTATGATAAACCAGAAGATTTGAAAGTAGCTATTACAGGATATGACGACGAGACGACAAAAAAAAAAAAAACGACGACAAAAAAAAAAAAAAAAAAACATTGTGTTTGCAAATACAGTATCCTATTTTTTGTTGCTACACTCTGCCAATGTTCAACTGTTAAAGTAATAACTTTTTTTACTGATAAGTGGGTTGACTAAATCGACGCTAATGATCGTGACAAATATGATTCGTTGTAAAATAAATTAAATAAAGTACGATATTATTATAAGCATCATTAAATCGAATAAATTTGTTTTAACAATATATTAATATTAATACGGATAACTGATTCAAGTTCGTCATGACTATATATATAATAAAACTGTGCGATACCATGTGCCGTAGGTGAACTTTCTTTAAGGCACTGTGAAAAAAATATTCGCTTAGCTTTTATATAAGTATGACTAAGAAAATTCGGGACGAATAAACGAACTGATATACAAAATATTTCTGAGATTTTTCATTACGTAATGAATTATTGAAATCTGGAGTTTGCAGATTTATTTTACTTATTAACCTAACGGATTCGATCAAGAGGGCCTGAAGCCAAATTCATAATAATAAACATTTTGGAATTTAATGTCCAATCAGGCATATGATTTGACGGAATATTTTTCTTTCTTTGTTGTTTTACGCCACTTTCCCACTAGAGGTTACTAAACGATAGGGCATTCTAGCACTTACCTGTGTACTCTTTCCCAGTGGGGTTGACTGTCAGATGAATGGTGACTTCCACTGGTTGGTCTCACATCCTGAAAAAAATTTGCAGATGTAAGACTTGATCCTTCAGGATGGAAGTATAGCACACTTCCATACTTCCCCTTGGCTGACTTGATATGGTAGGCTTATTTTTTTGTAACAGACATCGCTATTTTTCGTTCAATTAGAGTACTAAGTGGCAGGGTGAAACATGCCTTTCCACAGGCTATCCATCTATGCGAAAGTGTCCTCCGCAGGCTGCTCACCTCTGGATGTATCAACAGATCAGATCCGGATCTCATAATAAATATTTCCAAGGGATAGAACTCAAATCCTTAGAGTGGAAAGCCGAACCGTTTCTACCCGGCTGACTTGACAGGCTTATTAGGAACCAATCATAAAACTAAGAAGAGAATAAGGAATTCAATGGATGGAGATCAACAGTCTTTTTTGTGTCTGTTTTATGCTCTTTCCAATCAGTGAGATTACTAAGGGGCAGGGTTAGTTCCAACCACGGGCTGCATCCACACCGATGAAGAGGGACGGATGGTGAAGGATGGGGATCGCCGGGCCGGGTCCCACGACACTTTCGGAACCCCTAAAAACTTTTCAGGAGACGCCGGACCCAGGTCCTCCTGCGTGGCACGCTAACTCGTTACCACGCGGCCATTCGGCTGCCGAGATCAACAGTCTGATTGCAATATTCTGAAAAACTGAGGAATGAAATATGGAATTCTTCTTTATAATTTTTATGCTGTATTCTGTTAAATTAAACGGTGGGTCTTTCAAAGCTCGCTTCGGATCAATCACACTGGTGGCAGGATAAGCCGTTCGATAAAGAATGGGGCTTAATGAGGCGATCAAATCCTTCTTAAAAATCGGGAGGATTAGCACTATGATAAACACTATTGAGATAACGATAATTTATCAAGAACATATTTTAAAGTATCGAACGAACTATCGATAATTTTTATACATTTTAATTTTCTCAATAATTTCTATCAAAAATATCTTAATCAATAATCAATAATCAATAAATATCATAATCAATAATTTGATACTGATAAGATACTGTAGTCGATCAACATATTTAAATTAAGGTGGAGGGGGTAAGTGCACAGCGTATATAATATAAGATACTGTAGTCGATCAACATATTTAAATTAAGGTGGAGGGGGTAAGTGCACAGCGGTTATACAAAGTTGGGTTTTAAATGAAGGTATTTCAATCTATCGTATAGATATTTGGCAGGGTCGTTAACAATGGCATAAGCATGATTACACACAAATTTATAGAAGGAATTTATAATAAAATTGTTTTATTTAGTAATAACCAATTACTGTATATATAACAAATATTCTTGCTAACACTAATAATTGTACAGATACCAGCAAATGCCATATCCAGAAATGGAATTAGGGTGATTAACTGCAAAAAATATGAAAGTTAAATTGCCTCTAAATGACTCCCTACTCTTTTTATAATTTAAGAAATGACAAAGATAACTATGAAACAAAAACTGGAGTCTATGTTATACCTATGCATAATAAATACAATGGTATATGTGAAGAATATGTTGGGATAACTAAAATAAATTCAAGAGATAAGTTGAAAGAATATAACAAAAATTTGAGAATAGGTAATTTAATCACTGCTCTAATAAGAGGGTCTATAAACATGATTGGCCTTACTCCATTTTAACAAGAAAAATTGTAAAAGCAATGTTGTAATCTTAAAGAAGGTGAATAAGAGAGTTGACTGAAATTATAGAAAGGTCAACTTATAAGAATGTGATTAATGAGCAACAGAGTTATTCTATTTCTAAAGCTTGGGTTTATTCTTTTGCAAAAAATTTATTTGTGCATATTGTGTAATGTAAAAATAGTTACTTAAAGCTTTAACTTTTAAATAATAACTTCAAGGGAACTATATCCAAATAAACCTAAATAATCGAGCCAAATTTTAATCCCTTGAAACCGTAACAGAATAATTTTAATGATTTGAAATAATTTGAACTAATGTTCTAATCCTTTTATAAATAATTTAAATGATTTGAAATAATTTGAACTAATGTTAGCACCATCTAGTAATTAGGATAATTATTAATTTTACAAATCAATGAGTGGCACCATCTATTAATTAATAATTGAACTAGGATTTTTAACTAATTTATCCGTCATCTATTAATTAATAATTAAACTAGAATTTTAACTAATTAATCTGAAAAGAAAATCTGCCTCGGCCCGGGATCGAACCGGGGACCTTTGGGCTAACATCTGCCTCGGCCCAGGATTGAACTGGGGGTGTTTGGGCTAACGTCCCAATATCATACTGCTGTCTCGGCCCGGGATCGAACCAGGGAACTTTGGGCTAACGTCCCAACGTCATAACCGCTAGACCACCGAGGCCAACATCCCAACGTCATAACCGCTAGACCACAGAGGCCAACAAGCAGATTGATGGACCTTTGGGCTAACGTCCCAACGTCATAATGCTAGACCACCGAGGCCAACAAGCAGATTGATTCTAGATCGGAAGGCAGTTATATTTAAATTATTTCCGTTACGGTTTCAAGGGCTAAAATTTGGCTTGATAATTTAGGTTTTTCTGTTATGGTTTCAAGGGCTAAAATTTGGCTTGATAATTTAGGTTTATTTAGTTACTTAAAAAGTATTAATAAATAAAATGATTCTAAAATTATTCTTTTTAAATAATAAATAAAATTTTAATAAATATTCCAATAGGATTTTCACATTCATAATTTTTTTTCTCTTTAAATTAATTATTTCCAAATACATGCTTATCACAAATAATATTGAAAAGCACAATATATTGTTTTCATTTACAACACCAATACCAATTTGATATCAAGCAGAGTCAGTGTTTGGTTATTTTTAAAGAAAATACTAATATCTCTTTAAAATTTTGCATCCTGTAAATAAATTTAATTATTATATAATATAGATAGATTATATAATAATATAATTAAAACTATTAATAGTTTTAATTATAAAAAATTTTGTTCCCAAAAAGTTTTATAGTGACATTTAAGTAGTGTACTTTTTGATTTTTTTATTTATTCTGGACTGAAATTTGGGTCATCAGTTGGATCTTGCTGATATCTCCATTGCTGTTTTCCTTTCATTAAATTTGGAGATAGCAGAAATATAAATAAGGTTCATTAGTACTTGCAGCTTTCTCACTATTTTTCTCTCTTCATTTATTCATTTCTCTCTTCCTTTATTTTTCTTCTCTACCTTTAAGCAATATCTTTATTCATGAATAAAGAAATTGCTTATTTAGTCACCTGTTTGGATTCCTTATTTCTGGTCAATAGTAATTACTTAGTACTTTGTAGTGTTCTATACGAATCACATAACTTCTAAACAGTGATATGGAAATACTCTTCACATAGTCACATGCAGAATTCAGAATAATATATAATGTTTTTAAGTTCAGCTTTGGCAAAATATAAATCCCATTTCTCTTTATCAGAGGTTTCTTAATGCCAAAAATATGAAGAAACTATAAAAAATTACCGATTATTCTCACAGATTTAAAAAAATTTTTTAGAGGTCAAGAGGAATTTTGGAAATTTCAATTCTGAACCCCCATAAATTAGAAAAATAATTTTAAGATAAAATGTCAAAAATTTAAATTTTGGATCTTGTGAAAGTTGGCCAAACTGTTACTAACCTTCCCATAATCATTGAAACAAAATAATACTGCATTCATGTATTAGAACAGCATTCCCACAGTATGTTCCAAGGGTAATAAGTGTTCCGCAAAAATTATGAAAATTAATATAAACTTCATATGATTTTAAATGTTGTATCAAGTTGAAACTGGAGTTGCAAGTTTATTTTACTGTTTTCATATGTTTTATTTTACATAATTACCATTTGATAATAAATATTTGTTTTGTTTCCTTAACTCTTATACTTACTTGCCTAATTTATTTATTATTAATATCTACCTATACTGTAAAATAACCAAGACATTCTGTAAAAATTTCAGGATTTGTGAAGTGTTCCATCATAGAAAATGTTTGGGAAATGCTGTTTTAGAACAATGATTAGTCACTTTTTATATTTAAAGCTTTTGTACATGGGCAGCCAAAAGAATGAGTTAAAACTATATTTCTATAAGGGGCGTCGAGAGAAATCCTGGGTCCTGGTACAAACCAGGTTTTGGCACCCATATATATATTTTTTTTTCTTTTCTTCTCTGTAAGATATCAAAACCATACATACTACATATTATTTTATGCATAGATTATTCAAAATTTTATTCACTTTAAATTGTGTTTAAAAAGTATACTTTTTGCAATTTGAGAAAATTATGGTTCAACAAATTTTTTTTTAAATTATATTTTCAAAGAAAATCTTTAAAGTATCGATTTTTTTGGAAGAAATATGTCAATCACTTTCTTTTATACTGCATTTATCCTATATACTTAGAAATTACAGAACAAAGCACCTTACGCAGTTGGTTTTAAGTTGAAAACAATTTATTCGTAGTACTTTCGGTTATTACATTAATCATCCTCCTGTGATTTCTAAGAAATATGTCATAGGCTCATGGAACTAACTTTGGGAAATGCCCCCAACTTCTTTTCAAATTGGTTATAATGAAAAATTTTCCAGTCTCAATTGTTTCGTTATAAACATATTCCATTGTATATATCCCATTCCTATAAAAAATGTTGTTGTGGGTCCAGTCGGTCTGTCAGTTCCTTCTCTGTTTAAATGAAATGCTTATGTCTAATTATCATAATTAATTCTTATTTAACTGTTTAGAATACAAAGATTTTTCTTTACCTTACATTTTTATAATACAGTTTCAATTCTATATATCTTATATGCATAGTTACTTAAAAAAAAGTAGGAAAAATTCTTATTGTTAGGAAACTGCTAGGGCACTTCAATCTTCTATGGGCCCCAGGAATGTATCCCGACTTCCCCCATCTCAGCACCACTGTTTCTATATTTAAAAAATATGAAAAATAGTATTGTTGTTATAATTCTAAAGAATACATATACTGTATACTATATATGTATTGTTAAAGCCACGATTTTCATGATTATGATTATTTAATTGTGCACAATTAGAAAAACTAATATGAAAATTGTATATAAGTAATTGTATTTCTCATAAACTTCTTGTATTTTGATATTTAACACTATAAAAATGTATTATAATTTAACAATTTTTTCATGCTTTTCAGAAAAAGCATTTTTCATATCTATATATTATGAGAAATATATATGTTTGTAAATTACTAGTTTGATATACACTGACGGAAAAAAAAATCCCAACACCAAGAAAAAATTATTGTAGAGTAATGAATAAAAAATTTTTTAATCTTTAAAATTTTAAATTAAGCAGTAGAGCTTTTACACCAACTATAACATTTTTGACTGACACTTAAAAAGAAAAATTTTAATTAATTCTTAGAATTTAATGACGACGAAAAGAATGTACGAAAAAAATTGTTTTAGTATACTAAATTATTTTAGTATTAGTATATTCTGTATTAAATACAAAACAATTTGTTTTCTAATAGATTTATTTTAAATGCAGTACAAATTATTCATAGAATCTATGTTTTTAATTAATTTAATAATTTATCTTATTACTTCAATAGCTTAAATATTAGAACATCCTTATTACTTTCTCCCTTATTTCTTAATCAGTTGGTAAAAACTTAGATTAATTATCTTCACCCTTCCATTAATTTCATATATGAAATAAAAGAAAATGAAAACTTCTCATGTTTACTATTTATATATAATTTACTCAAATAATTAATATTTTCAAATATATCTATGTATAGTTTGTATGTATGTATATATATATATATATATATATCAGATTCTTTTTCATAAAAATTTTATTTTAAAGTTAACAAAAAATATTAATTTCTTCAATATAATTAATATATTTTTTTGTTATAACAAAGCAGCATACCTTAATTCTATCTGGACCCAAACCAGGTGAAGGACAACTCTCCAAGTACTTTGCCATATCTTGATCAATATGTTCAAATACTAAATATAAGACTAGTTGTTTTTCTTTTTCTATTTGCCTACCATGGCAAATATCTAATAATCTGTAAAAAATTAGTCTATAAGTATTTATGTGGAAAAATTTGTGTAAAAAAAAATATAATTCTTAATAGATATATTTCGCATATAAAATCTTAAGTGCATTTAATTTGTGAAATACTTAAGTTTTTTTTTTTTGTTTTATAATTTAAATTATCTTTTTGGATAATTACATTGTATAAATAGTTTAATATAATTTGCAAGTGGCAGACATTTTTTTCAAGAGATGAACCGCGCCCACGTGGTGATAGAAACACGTGTGGGCTGAATCAAGAACAGCTCTTAGGAATGTTCCCACAGAACAAGGCAAAAAAGAAAGAGAAACTGAAATTACGTCATTTCCCAAGCTTATACTCATTATGAATTAAATATTTAATATACAAATATAGTGTTTTTTGTCTTAATCGTAATAAATATTTTAATTCGTCTGAAGAAATAAATGCTGTTTGTTTAAATCAATCAAAATAAAATTTTGTTAAAAAATTGTTTTTTCCATTGTATGAAACTCCAAAAATTGTTACATTCTAGCAGCAGATGGCGACACAATGAAATGTTTCCAATTATATCCCATATCAGATTAAGCAGAACTTTTAATTATCACTCTATTAATTTTTTTTACCCCTTCCTAATGAACCTATCACTATAGGAGGAAGATAAAAGTCTGTTATCTAACACCTGGTGGAATTATAATTTCATCACCTGCTCCTTTTTTCTTGTCACACACTGATTCTTCAAAATAAACGTTTGGCGATTATGATAATACGGAGATGATAAAAAACGCGTTTCATTATAACATATTAAATTTTGATTTTTCATAAATTATCCTTACAATTCATGCTTCTAATCAAATTTTTCTAATTCATTGTTTGGAAGTTGCGCGTATGCGCACGATCTGTTGTCCCTTCCTGTCCAAATGTATTGAAGGTGGGATAAGGTCAGAGTTCATGGAAACAGAGGATATATCTGGATTCCCCGATAAAACCACTTCCACAGATTCCTGGAATTCATCAGGAAACATCCCTTGGGTTCTGAAGATGGCGGTAAGCGGTGTTTCCGAAACAAAGACTCTTTCTTACTCCTCTTCCTCTAAAATGGCGCCAGGCAAGGTCAGTGTCTCTATCATGACGTCATGTCTCTATAGCAACCACATTTCCTGGCCCAAACAATTCTGAATCAAAAGGATCAAATTACCAATGTCAATCGAACAGAACCTCGAAATAACGTTCTTTTCTCGAGAAAAGTTAGGATTTTTGGGATGAAAACTTTTCTTTTTAATGTATTTATAACATATAAATAGATTCATACGTCATATCCTTCTAAAGTTTCAACCAATCGTGTATCATTAACAGAATAAGTTATATAAAAAGTTATCTGGGACAAACTTGTTAATTTAATCCCGTTACAAAAGAGCATATTTTATGTCTTCATTTTAAAGATAAAAAAAATGGTTCGAGATGAAGTTCAGGACATTCAAAAACAGAACTTTGCGAATCATAAGAACTGTCAAAACATTTGTAAAGTTATTGTACTTCGTAGTTAAAAGAATATAATACGTCTGAATTGTACAGAAGATTGAAGATTTATATCCTCTGAACGATATAAACACTCCGGCAGAGCACTTTGGAAAAAATAAACAATCGGTTTTTCTGAGCCATCTGTTTAATAAGCCAAAATTGTTCCTGCAATTTATTTCAAATATTCCTTTGTTTTAACAATTGTATCTATTCGTTCAAAGTGCAGTAAATATCCCGAAATCGAAGCCATTACTAGGTAATGCGATACAATGCGCTTTGATCAGGTATGCAATAACTTTCAGATATAATCTTCCGTACCTTTGCCTAAGGGTGCAATTCTTCCGTTAAGTTTTATAACGACACATTACGCCGATCAAAGTATTTATTTAATAAACGCAGTCGTGACATAGTTCAGAAAAATTGTATGAAAACTGAACACACATCTTTCCTAGCAAACGAAGAGCACTGTATATAGCAGGAAAAAGGGGAAGCGAATTCTGAGAAGTGGTCGAGTAGGGCTTGGTTCATTCTAGAACGGGATAATCTACAACTTCCGGTAGTCCATTCAGAAAAGATGGTCCCTCTCTCCCTTGTAAACTTGGACTTAAGCTTGTTTTTATTTCCTGCCCTTTCCTAGCCCCTCAACATGTGTGTGACTCTACAGTCTGGGAAGAATACAACATCTAGACCCTACGCGTGATTGGGCCATCTCACCTTTGTACCTAAGTTTTCTACAGAATCCCGTGACGATTATTGAATTACAGCAATAAAACCTAACAAACCGTTCTAATTAAAAACACCAAAGAACGATTCCTATATATTTGCAATATGAATTTTAGGACAGTTGTGTAGCAGGATGTCGCCAAGCAGGTGGGCTAGGGTGCCAGAACGGCGCGCTAGTGACGTCACTAACTGAATGGAACAGCTGGATTGTCACCATTAAAAAAGACTACCTGGCTGTAAGCCTCCATTCAGAAACGACAGAAACCCACCTGCCTCTATCAGTTCCAGCTTCAGCTGCTTCACTCGTCGGCCACCTGCCCCCTCTCGTGGTCAATAGCGACACTACAACGGTCATCAATGGAAAATAAAGGGATGCGTATCCGGTGTTATTAGCAGCTGGCAAGCTAAGTTCAGCATTCGTGTGCAGAAACAAAAAATGGAAAAAAAAACAACTTGGCCTCCTACAGATTTTCGAATTAATAGTGCTAGAACCATTCACAGCATTAAACCGTAAGATCGAGCAGATAAATTATGATGTTGGCATTATGAAATATATTTTATAAACGCATTTAAACTCTAACGGAATTTTGGACGACTCGGGGAATAAATTAATTACGTTCAGACAGACTGAATAAATTTGAATATATTAAGTTGGAAGACTCTACTTCAGATTCCCTTCAAGGAGTCGAACTGTGTTTTTTAAACCATTTTAAATAATAAATCAGTAGTCAATATGTCTTTTGTTTGTTACAATGTTGCATTTTAAGAAGTCGAAAGTAAATATTGACACAGCAGATGGTTCTTTTTACATATCAGATCGAAGTAACGTTTTATCCCCCCTCTTATCAGTTCGTATGCGAAAAACATAGTCCTTTAGATATTAAGAATATCGTAGTGTCAAAATTCAAGTGTCCCATACCAGGTTACAGACCAGTTGATTTTATAGTACTCGCGCCCTCATTCATGATTATCTTAAATCTATACAGCTGGTTCTATTTACAATTTAACTCCACCGTTCTGTTTCGATATTCTAGGAATAGATTTAACCAGGAATAATTTCGAAACGGAATTTATCAGTATTTAACTTGTACGTTTTATCGTAAAGTTAAAGGAATTTAGACTTTTCTTTCTTCGATTCGGCACCTACAAGCGAAAACGTTTTCTGCTAGTTGTCTGTGGGAGCAAACATTAGCAGGAAGAGACCAAAAAACTTGTAAGGTATCCTTATCGTGGGAACTCGACGATGTGAGCGAGACCTTGCCAAGGGGAGGGATGAACTACAAGAAAAATATTCACAGCCACCTTGCAGGATCCCCCTCTATCCATCTAGGCCGTAACCGCCTAGGTGGTATCTTCCGCCTAGTTTTTCTCTCCTCCCCCTTTAAATCCGTGTGGGAGGCGAGTCGCTGCAAAAACTTCACAAGTAATCCGGTACAGGATGCAGAAAAACTGGGTTTGGACCAAGTGTCAGATTTATAAATGACTTTTATCTTATAAAGAATGGCATATTGTCGTATTTGGCGGGCAGTTTTTCACTAATATTTTAATCGAATCCGTTAAACAAAATCGATATTCCGCGATAATGATAAGAATATTAATCGCATTTGTTTCGATAATAAAAGAAAAAGTATCAGTTTAACGGTAACATTAACTGAGATCTGGGTAAGTCTTGGCTAGACAAAGAACGGAAGTTTATATGTCCTTGCCCTAAGGAAGAAAAGAGGCAAGTCTTCCAAATGCTTCCAAATATTAGTAACGGTTATTCTAGCACAGGTAGATGATACGTGATAAGTTTCGATCATGAAATTTTGTTTTTAATTGTTCTCGATATAGTAAAGATTTTGTAATGGCATCCTATTCAGACTTATTGGACTACTGAATTGCGTAGAGCGATGGCTAGAGAAAGATATTTTCGCGATTTTGCTAGCGAAAGACTAAAAGTTCGAATTAGATCCATTATTCGTAACATTGATATATTACACATAATTTGTAATAATTTTAGTATCCGTAATTACAGACGATCAATCATTCTTCGAGCAGCTTTTCTGGAGAGAAACCGCATTCTACAACATTCACTTATATACCCAGTATGACAAATACCTTAACCTTGTCTCGGTAACATTGTGCTAGAGATTGCCATGACATATGCATGGTAAAATCGCACTGTCACACATACACCGCCCACCCACGCAAGGTCAATAGCCGACCCACGTCACATAGTTTTCGGTCTAGACAGGAAATAACGTCATACGTAGTATAATGACGTCACTGTGACACAGAATAAAAATGAAAATCAATTGAATGATACCTGACAATATTCGGATGCTCGAAACATTCCAATTGTTTCAGCAGAGAGATTTCCCTCAAAGTACTAATTGGCACTCCGTCTTCCGTCAATGGCACTCGAACTTTCTTCATGGCTACCAATCGGCCATCGTGCGCAATGTCTTTAGCTTTATAAACTGTACCGTAAGCTCCGGTACCGATAATCGACAGTTCTTCATAGTTTTTGGCATTTTGAGGTATTGTGACGTACGGATTTACGTAGTCTGATTTCTCATCGTTGTTGTTGTTGCGATGGTTATTCTTATTGGAAGTAGTATTCCCATTCAAAGTAGCAGTTGTTACTGTCGGACTGGGCATGATCGGACGATTTCTACAATTCACATGGCTGAAAATATATATAAAAAAAAAACAATAAAGACTAAATAAATTTTATCGCACGACAGATAATTATTCTAGCTTAATATGTTTTGCATTTAATGACAGGAAATTTAACAATACTGTACAGTGTTATTAAGAGAATAATGCTGATTTTGTGAAAAGAAATCACTTTAAAACTGATTTCAATGATGAACGTTATAGCCCATTGTTCTCAGGAAGATTTCTTATTAGCACACCTGTTCGAATACAACATCTTAGCAGTTCTCGAGTATTGTTAACATAGGAAATGAGTCAACTATTCTATTCATTATTCGAAGAGAGTCGGCCACTTCCTATCATTTCAATACAATTGATGTTAAAATAGTGTTTCATTTGTAGTACTAAATATAGGTGATTTGCACTTCCTATGTGTCATATCCTGTTAAGATTACCAAGACCGAGTAAGTTCGTGTTTGTGGAAATTTATACACGATAAATTATGTTTATGTATGTTCGATTTTACAGAAAACTTAACTATTTGGAGACGTGTGAAAAACTGCAATTACAATTCTGGTCCCCAAGGGTTTAATTAGTTTTTGTAAAGGGGAGTTGAAGTGGAAAATGTGGTCACTGGGAATAGTTCCAGGAAGAGACTTCCGGCGTGGTCTTGAGGGATGTCTTTCTTTGTAAGCCCAGTGAAAGTGAAGATTCTATATTCGATTCTCATACTGTATCGATATTTTTTAAGTATCAGTGGTCTCAGTTTAATAGTGTGATTCTTAGAACCGAGTACCGAATGTCATTTAGGTCCTGTGAAAGAAGTATCAAAATTTGTAATAAAAAAAAGAGAATTTTGATAAGGATAAGAAACAAATAACATAATCTTAATTTTTACGTTGTCATATTCATTTTGAAGATACACATCTGTAGAAAAACATGAAAATTTTTATCTGTCCTTTGAACTCGATGAGATTTATAAACTATAACGTATCAAATTCTCTAATCTTTACCTCCACTTTTATCTGAACTATTCATTTCCTTTCAAGATAACTTCGGTCTTTCTGAAGTTATAGTTTTTCTGCAAAAATTTAAAATTCAGAAGCTAAAAATTCTTTTGGAAAACACAAAAAATACGAGTACGCCGAGGCAAACAAAGAGAACAAAATATTTTAAGCATTTTTTTTTTTTCGAAATCAGATAAGATTGCTATTATTATGTAAACATTTTTCGAAAATTTGAAACCAAAAGAAACTTATACAAATTAAAAATTTCGAATTTTTTTTTTTGCTAATAAAATTAGCATAAAATTTATTGTTCTTCAAAGAAGACGGTGAAAAGTTTCGGCGAATTATAGAGATTCTTTTGATGCCTGTTATAACAAACATAATTATTGTAGAAGCATTTTTTTTCCATTAAAAATATTTTAATTAAATATATATTTTTTCCTAATCTTTCGCTTCGTTTTTAAAACGAAAGTGAAATAAAAGAGGAAGTCTAAAACTAAGTTTTAACTGGATAAAACTTTTCTAAATATTAATAAGGAGCTAAAGAATCTAAATGCCGGATATAAAGAAATTCTAAGACATCGAATCAACACGAGATTGGCCTGTAGAACAGGTTTGTTCACTCATACAACAAAGAAACATAGACATATTTCCTTCGTTTATTCCAGTTGCGACATTAGGCTTAGCTGAGTGTCGATAACGAACGAATAATCTCGTCGTTAATTTTCTCCTACTCCTAATACTTGTTTTATTACGCCTACCAGCAACTTAACTTATTGCTAAGTAAGCCTGTGTTATCAATTTCCTTTATAGGGAAAAAAGCGCATATGCTTGATTAGTCTGCTAGAATAAAGGTCGAGTCTGAAGTTACACGTTTAAAACAATACATTCTTTATAAATGGTAACTTATAGATCATACATATTGAAGATCAATGGATGATGTATCAATCGACTGTTTCGTTCTTTATTTTATTTTTTAATTCGAGTCGGATGAAGATAAGATATTTATATTTCAAAACGCAAATGAATGATTTTCGACCGACTACCTCGTTTCAGACGTTGCTTGGTTAACTGGTCTGCTCTAAACTGTTGTTGTTGCTTGAGGCATTATTTCACATCAGAAGAATGTTGTTTAGACCTCATGGCATTTTTGGGGGCCCTGACTGGAGTTTTATAGTTCACAAACACGACCGGAATCGCGGTACTATCTTTCTTATGGGAAGATGAATTATCGAGTTCCGAGAAAAACTCGGCCAGCTTTTTACCTACCAAAATATTTTGTCTCGCCATTGACGAATTAAAGAATTTCTAAAGCAGTTTTTCCCTTCCATATTCGTATAGAGAGAACAAGGAGCTGAATAACAATGATTGCTTTATTGTCTTCATCGAGAAAGCTTCAGGCAATACGGAAGTATTTTTTGGATCGGGAATACGAACACTTCAATAAGAACTTTTATCGACTAAATTTAAATAAGTAAATTAATATTTAAAGATAAAAGTCTCGACTGCATTCGACAAAGAGATTTTCGACTTGTACTCATAACTGCAAATTTTCCAATTCCATATTTAAAATGCAAAGAGAACACTGGATCCCCATCACCATCACCATTATTTATACAAAATTTAAAAATATATTAATAAGTTCTAATTAGATTTACGGTTACATAAAATTTTGCAGCATGACTAACATAAATAAATTCGTTTAGACGTTAATTTCTAGACATTTTCTTTTTTGTTTTATTTCGTGATAAAAATCATCCCTTGCGTAATTTATTGGTCTAGTTTGTCGACTTGTACGTCTACCGCTTCAGACTATATCAAAAATTATTTTTCTCTCTCTCTATATATATATATATTAATAAAATATAGGTTACGATCGGATTTTATACAAATTATAAAATATTATATAACCAGATCTACTTACTCGAATAGAACAAAGTGAGCACTGACATGATGGTGCGATCGAAACTTTTTAATATTGACACAACTTACGATTGGCTAACCATTCAAACAATACTAACAAGTAAGTCAGCCAGCTCAGCTGACAGACTTTGCACAGTCCAACCACATGGGAGTAGTTTCAGCTCTTTGTCCCGTTGCCCGAGTCAACAGCTGACCCGGGTGACAACCGCGTACTAACTAGAAATATATATATTCTCTAGTAACAACTACATTGATTGAAGTACGACAGATAGTTTATTTTTTTACTATAAAACCGGCAGAATATTTTTACATCGTCCACCGTTAATTCTAAATATATTCGAGTAGTTAATAAAAAAAAAAAAAAACTTACGTACCTATAGGGGCATTTTTGCATAAAGCGAACTAAGCTGCGTATATATATCTACTATATGTTTCAGAAAGGCAGACGTCCGATCGTCTATAAGGCGAGTCAAAGCTGACTAAAATCACTAAACCACTACTGGACTAGTAGTCGTTCATTATAGATGAATGAATGTGTAAGGAAGGCGGTACTTTCAAACAGGTCGGCCTGCGTGACGTAATGAATAATGAACAATTCTAAACGACGGCAGAGAATGTCGTAAGGAGTACATAGTTAAACTTTTATGTTTCGATCTATTAGAGCGTGACGCTTATATCGTTAGACGACATTATTGAAAATATTGATTTTTTTTATTTTTAAAAACGTTAAATACCTTTTATTATTAGTTTTCGTGTTTCTCGCTAGATGGCAGACGTTATCGAGAACTTTAAATACTTTTGGAAGTATATCTGTTAACCAGGTATTGCTTTGATTAACTTATAAAATAAGAAACGGATGTTAAAACTTTCTATACCCAAAGGGAAGCATGACTGTCATTCTATACAAAATTTCTGAGCTATAACGTGAATTTAAGTAGGCTAAGATCTGGTATTTAGTTCCTCAATAATTGCATTATCATAAAAGCATGACTTTAAAAAAAAATTATAGTTGGGCCTCATTACTGATGAAGTGCTTATATAGATATATATAGAAGTTGTACATGTTTATGCCTCATTTATGTCTTAATTTTTAATTATAATTAAAAAGTTACTTGTTAATGACATTGTCTGAAACTATCATTCTATTTAGATTAGTTATCATTGTTTAAATCTGATGCAATTTATTGCAATAATTTAATTCTTATTAATGATTAACTATAATTTAATTTGTAAACATGAAATATCTGATATTAAGATGTGAATTAGTTATTGAATTAAATTTTATTGGTTGAATAAAATGGAAAAATGTATAGACTTATATGGGCTTATTCAGCAGAAATTACAGCAGAAAATGACAATAACATTTATTATGTTCAAAACAAAAGTATCAAATTATGAATAAAATTATAAATAATAATCAAAAGCATTCAAGGCTTATTTAGTAATAAAAACAGTTCTTATAGGATATCCGATCTGTAAGAAATTAATAACAATTTCGAATTCTTGTTTATAATCCATCACTTCGTCCCGAATATAATCTTGGGATACTGTTGGGAAAAGTGTAATTAGACGAGATAAGTTTTCTAGCCTATCTTCGTTTTCTCCGCCATCTTCGAATTGTTTCTTGACTTCAAAAACGCACTGATGGAAGTTACGAACCAAATTAGTAGCTGAATAAGAATATGTTTTTATACTAAGTAATACAAAGATTATTAAGAAAATAATCAAAAATATATAAAACCAATTATCGACAATAAAACCAAAAAAACGAGATGTTGGTACAGCATTAAATGTTTCGATCATCATTTGGTCCTCTTCGTAATTTTCTACGCATTCGTGTTGCCTGTAAAATATTACTCTAATTTAGGAAAAATTTATAATTTCAAAATTTTAATTAAATAATATCGTTATATTTTAGTTAATTACAGTAGTTAATTTTTATTAAACTGCCATATCTAATATACCGCTATATTTTAGATATAATCTGTAGTATTATATAATATTATTACAATGTATGTTTTCAGTTTAATATCCTTATTGCGCAAGTTATAAAATTTGATATTCTTGTGCAATTCTATCTTCCTTATACAGTACTATAAATTAAAAATTTGAATATTAAAAATATTATACCTACTGGTTATGTACTAAAAATGTTAATATCAACTTATATCTACATACAGAAGGTCAATTACTTCATAAGTTTCATATAGTGTTATAATTAAAATGGAATTAAATATTATAATGTGAATTCTGTATAATTTTCATTCAAATGGCTTTTAAGAAATTTTTTCAAATTAAAAATATGTATAATTGAAGATTACACATTTTAAAATAATATATATAAAATAAAATATATTTGTATAAAATATATAAAAATAGTATAACTAGTAGTTATCAGAGAGGAGAGCAAGAAGGACAGCTGCCCCGGGCCTCACAATTTTAGGGGTATTTTTTTATACTGTTCGAGTTTCAGTGTTTGTCAAAATTTGAAGTTCTCTATCAATGTTTTCGCTTTTCTTGTACACTTACTACTATACCGGTATATTTGTTAATTTTGTCTTTTTTTTTTTTTTTTTGAAGGACCTCAAAAATATTAGTTGCCCCGGGTCCCGCATTTTTTCTGATGTATAACGTAGGTTTAATAATTATTGTATAAAATCGTATATCCTAGATTTAGTTATAAAAAAGAAAGGAGGCCTATGTTTTATGATACTATAAAGTATAAAATGTAGGCCTTATTTCTATTGTAAAATTAAGTTCTGTTGAATATTTGTGAAATGCTAATTTATATTTATTGTAATGAATTTACCTGTTACATACTGCATGAGTCCCCATGCAATATTCTCCTGGATGCTTTTTATAAAGTTTTCCTTCGTCTGTAAATAAACCAAATTCTGTAGCCGATCGACAATTTGATGAATACTTTTCTTTACAGCATATATCACACAGTTTATCTTCTTCTTTACATTGGCATTTCTATTTTTTTAATATTAAATATTAACAATATTCCCACTATCAATAAAATTAATATCAAATTACATTAACAAAATATACTTACTATTAAACCGGAAAAAATACAAACAGACTGATTACAGAATCCTTTAGAGCAAACCCTAGAATTGGTTTTACACGTAGTTCCATCTGGTTTTGGAACTCCTTTAGGACAACGCTGCGATCTACCATCACAAAATCGTTTGCCTTCGCATTCCTGAAGAGAAGAACCGCAAGTATGGTTCTTATTGGAAACAATCTGACAATTCTTTGTGCAACAAGGAGATTCACGAGGACTACAAGCATAATTTATACCCCTTTTAATAGTACATTCTTCATCAGATCCGTAACCACCTCTTGGAGCGCAACAGTGATCAATTCTATCACAAGTGGCGTAAGTGCCACAATCACATTCTTCGCCTTTTTCCGTAATACCATTCCCACATATGGATTGGTTATATCTTATCAGGCAGGATTTACCTATATTTGTTAGCAAAATTGTTAAAAATAACATTAAAAACTTTTTATAAAATAAATAATCTTACCTCTTTTACCAAGAACTGCAGATATCTGATTTATGCTACATGGAGAAAATTTACGATGATTGGGTTTAGAGCCGTCATTAGATGTTGTGGCCATTATATAATTTCCTTCTTCGAATCCTGGAGTGCACTCTAATTCATCTTCGCGATCATGATGACTTCCAAAACTATGACCTACTTCGTGTGCGAAAGTCTCGACGAAAATCACCCTGGACATTTGACTTCCATTGTTTAATGAAGTTATGAATCCGACATTATAACTGAACAATCTTCCATATTTCTCGATTGGTTTTTCGCAAATTCGACCGGGTGGACTCTGAGGATTTGAACTAGCAGTGTAAGCCTGCCCTATGACGGCATTTTTAAAATCGATATGAGTAAAAGTATAAGAGAGACAATGTTCTTGAACACGTTTAGTTAATTCAAACATATATTTTTTAGGATCGTGTTCAGCATAACCCGTCGTATAATTCACGGCATCTTTACTCTTGTAAATAGCAATCTCTTCGATTCTTAAACCCACATTATCTAAAATTCCATCACCATTAAAGTCGATCTGCTGAAATATCTCGTTTGCTTCTCTAACTACGAATAACATTTCGGCAATGACATCTGCTTCATTTTTATCTAAAGCTTCATAAAATGTATGATCGGAAACAATTTCCATCATGCATACTTTGTTGGCCCAATTACTAACTTTTGATCTTATATTTCTTGTGATAGTGTCATAGAAAATTTTCCTGGTATTTCCTAAATTTCCATTAAATTCGGGTATACGATTTAAAATCTTTCGTTTTTTAAAAACGATAGCATTGTATTGCGGACAATCGTTAACAGGTTCAATATCATAAATTTCTTCATCCATATGTATAATACTCTGGAATATTCCTTTTCTAATGTAGCCATTGAATTTAGGTACCATCTTATCAACTAATATTCCTTCATATACGGCTACATTTTGCATATCCCTCCAATTTAATTGTCGGTTATCAATGTTATCGTATATTTTTATAATGGCATCCATATCGATAGGTACATCGTAAGTTCTTTTTGCCAATATTCGGAAGGAAATGTTAAAAACATTAAAATAAATTTTGATAAAACTTTTTGAATAAAACATAAAACCAGTATTCGATTTAATTGTCGAATATTCAAAATCCGACGATGAATTTACGAATGAAATATATTCATACATCCCGTGAAATTTTGAATATTTACAGTTATCAATAAGGCATATACACGAAAATAAAACGAAATAAACTGTTATTTGATCCATTAGTAACTATATTGAGAGTATATCTTACTTTTGTAATCTGTAATTCTTCGACGCCATATTGTTAAAAATTTAAATAAATATAGTATTTACTTTTTTATATTAAAAATTAATTCCATTTAAATTTTAAATTTATAAATATTAATTAATATTTATAAATTTAAAACGAAATAAGGATTTTTATAAAATAACAGTTTCTTATAAGAAACCTATGATAAATAACTGTTAAGCTATAAATGGTATGAAAATGTTTCTGATAACATTTATCAATTGTCAGAATGTTTTTGTAATGAGTCCGCAATCTTTCCAAACAATCTAAGAAGAATCTTATAATGAAACAGTTTCTGTCATTGATTAAATCTGAAAGAATTACAAAAACAGCATCACGAAATAACTTTAATCAACATTTTAAAATGTAATTTTATTCAGCAATTTCAATAAGATATTTATTTTCTTATTCAACAATTTGCCACGGAATCGAACGGAACTAAAACAAAACAAAATATTCAAATCGGAAAATTTATGTTTAATAATATTTTAAAATTAAATTAAATTCTACAAGGAATAATCTAAGAAGATTAAGTTTAATACTAGTTAGATACAGGTATCACTATAATATGATATTTGATGTGTTAATCCGATAATAAAATTAACATTTGAATTGATGAGAATTATTGCTTTTATGAATAGGAATTGTTTAATTAATACAACTGTTAATAACTTAATAAGTTTATTTTGAAATGCTTCTATTGCTGTAATTAATATAGAAA
>AYEL01077324.1:0-32065 GCA_000484575.1 Olivierus martensii
GGAAATAAGAATCCATTCACACAAACACATTCACTCTATGCCACTGGCATTATATCCAATAAAAATGGAAATCTGACACCAAGTAAATCAATCGGGAACAATAGAACTAGAGGTAAACAATTAGAAACATGCTAGAATCAAAAGAATACTATTGAACAATCAAAAATACAAGAAATAGCAATAAAAAACAGCTGGAAACACAAATAAACAAAAGTATAAATGCAAGTTAGATCAAATAGTTCAGGGAAACAATAGGAAATGCCACGGAAACAAACAACTAGCTCTTCATAAGGCAAACCAATTGAAGAAACATGTGGAAATACCACAAAAACTTTTGAACGGCTGAAATCAACTTTAATATGAGGAAACTTTAATATGAGGCTCTTTAATATCGAAAGAGCAAAAGAAAACCCAAAAAACCGAGAACAGTAATGACCCTGCAAAAAGAAACACAGAAACCTATTGGAAGAACCTAACAAGAGGAAAGCAGAGGGATAGTAGAGAAAAGCAGAGTTTCACTGTATTTTGTTCAGGAATTAGAAAGAGACTAGAATAAAGTGACCAGACGTCCCGGATTATGCGTGACTGTCCCGAATTTGAGTCGCTTGTCCCGCAATGAAAACTGTCCCGGATTGAGCGTGTAACCTTTTTAACATTTTAGCAATGGCACAAAGTTTCTACTAGTTTCCTCTAATTCATACTAAATGATGGTATTGTAATTAACTGGCAACAAATATTTTTATTTGTATGTGACAAGTATTGAAGATGATAAATAAAAACTATTAAGGTGGTTGTTACAGAAATAACCGATTTAAAATTCAAACGAAGAACAGATATGTAGTATCTACCATACGCAAGAGGTTAAAAAATTTAAAAGAGAATGGTTGATCCATAACAGATTTCTTCAAATCCAATGTCAACAGTTTTTATGAAAAATGTATCCAATATTTAGAACTACACTTATCATAATTTGAACACATTGATTATTTAAAGAGGACCAATCTTAAAAGAGATATTAATTGGAAAAATGAGCTAAAGTTTTGAATACATTTCAAAATTTGATGATAAAATGGAACTATTTGATGCTGATAAGGAAGAAAGGGAACTTTTTGATGAGATATATATAAACAAAATTTGTTATTGATACAAAAGTAAATGCTGGGAATGAACAAAAATTCTACCGATGCAAGATGGATAGAAATATGGGCGCGTTCCAAACCTCAACAGCGAGTCATCAATGATTAGTCTCTTTTGACGTCAAAATAAATTATTTTGAAAATCGGTAGTTTTTGTTAGAATACAGAAGATGGCAGTATGATCGTTAGTCGCTTTGTTGCACAAATCTGTTTTTTGTTGATTTGAAATTTTTTGAATTTTTTTTAATAAATTTTGTAAAATGTATTAAATACACAAACTGAAAATATAAATTATGATAAAAAAATAATATTGAATTATTAAATTGTATTTACGACTCTCTTTTTTTGAAATTAAAATCAATCGTTTTATTTTGTTTTACTATTAATACAATCTGAATGAAAAAATCTGACAAACTAAAATTATAAATTTATCCTTTCTGCAATTAAAAATTTAAATTAGATGAAAGAAGAGTTTTTAATGCTTTAATTTTATCTTTTGATATATTCAGAAAGAACTAAATTCAGATAGAGAATTTTTGATAGATCATAACAATATTTAGACAATTCAATAATAATTTAACAAAATATAAAAATTATTGCTTCAAAAACTGAAGTATTATAAAATTTATGGGTACCTAGGATTTTTAGAATATTTAAAAATTGAACGTCTATTAAATGATTCAATAAATCTTATAAACTTTCATCGAATTGATAGTTTATAAATTATTTCTACTGTATAAATAATTGCTACACATTCTGGTATTATATTTTTGTTTATTCATTTATTTTTGTTGATATCAAATTGTTAGATATTTAAATTCTAACCAAACGAATTCAACTTCTCTAATTTACAATTTTGAAATTTTCGATAACAACTTAATTACCAATAATTATACAACAATTGTATTGTAAAGCATTAGCGAAAAGAAATGTTAATGATGTAGAGATCCATTAATACCAAGGGAAAATACGATAATTAGTAAAGCTTCATCACACTTAATAAGCAATCTTGTTTCAGACAAAATTCGAATATTTAGCAATTAGAATTTCTGTTATTTTATAATAATTAAAATATTTTTAATTGCTGTTATAAAATTTCTTAAAAGATATCACATGTTTACAATTTTTAAACGTTAATTATAAGAAAAAATTATATATATTATCAAAATTGAATTGTTTTATAATTAATTGAGAATATCCGATTTCATTTGTAATTTTTATGAAACTTGCAAATGTTAATTAAAATAGAAAAAAATCTGTCATTTAGTTTTAATACAAATTTTTCTGTGTGATGTATTGTACAGTATTTATATTTTTTCATTTTACAAAATCAATATTTCTAATCGGATTTATTCCTTCTATACCCCATCATATACTTTGTCACAGGGCCAGCTCAACATATGATCGAGCAGAGCGCCTCCTCGGAGCGCCGATATTTAAGGAATGCCAAAGGGGCATTTTATGCTTTATTCTTATTATTGTAGTAAGACACAATTATTTTTTACACATAATTTAAACGGTGAGCGAACTGTAAACTGTAATATTTTTATGAATTTATTTTTCAAAATTGACGACTAGAGGGGGCGCAACGAAAAATTTCGCTCTAGTCGCTAAAACCTCTAGAGTCGGTACTACTTTGTCAGCATAGATTACATTCGGTACTTCATTTGGTTCCTTCAATATCTGCAGGTTTTTGTATTATTTTTTTGTTAAAGCATTATAGTTTTAGATATTATTTTGTATATACAAACATTGTATTAATGTCGCGATGCGGAAAGATTGATCAAATTTTTCAAATCCACATCGAAAATTATGCTGTTCTAAGACTCAACCTCAAAGAAAATCTTTCAAGAAAGATCTTTTGTGAACAGATCCCCAAATTTTGAAGTGATCAGCTAGCCAAACCACCAAATATTTTACGAATCGGATAGCAGTAGATATTCATTGTATGGCTTACTTATATAGCCTTTTGGCTGAAAATATACAGAAAAATTTAATTTTAAATAGGAATAGAACTTTTTTAATAGGAACATCTAATTTTCATTCATTTATTCGAATTAATAATTATATAGTATAGAAAGCAAATTTATTTTCTACAGTTTAAAAATATATATAAAAAAATTTGAAAATTACATTATAAAGTATATGTTTTTCGTGTTAGATAATTCTGTAAATGTAATATTTTTTTTCATTTTGATTCGCCGGAAAGATATTTATAAGGTCAGAATAGAAAAAAGTTTTTACTTCAACTATAAATGAAAAAGAAAACGAAGTTCTCGCTAATCTTCTTGGGTTTCGTATAGTTACTGAAGCAGGCAATAAGTTGACTGCAGGTGTAGATTGGAGTACTGCATCTATCATGTCACCAGCTGTCTGTGGAAGCGAGAGCAGAATTTTGAACAGGGAAATCATTTGTTAGTTGAAGGAATATATATATGAACAGAAAACAAATATTTCTTGTGTTGTTAGATTCGAAAAATAGAAATAAAACAAGAGAAAGACAAACCACTGCTTCGAATAGTCGAACAAATTAATTTTCTCCCCCATTTTAAATTATTTATTTATTTATTTAAGAATGATTATAGTTATTTTTCACACGGAAAGAATTATAATTTAAAAACAGATCATTTTTCATCGAACAAAAAAAAAAAAAATATATTCTAGAGTATATTTTAAGAAAATTTAAATCTGTTTATAATGGTAGAAAATCTTTTTTTAGATTTGCCTAAGAGCGTTATGCATCGACTATTTTCTAAGATCAATTTCTTATATATTTTCTCTTTCAATTACATTTAAAAACTGCATTCTTACCCTCCAGCCTGTGTAAATAGGTACCTGTATGCAAATATTCTTATATTACTAGAAGTGTTATAAATTCGAAAAAACCTTTTCCCCCCTCTAAAATTCGTTTTTCCTTCAAAATTTTGATGTATTGTGGATATTTATTAAATTCTATCATCGCTTAAGAGATATCAAAGAAACTCCTTAAAAGAAAGAGAGGAAAAAAAAAACCATTATAAAATATTTTATCTACAATCATACTTCATTCGAAATTAGTCGTTGCGCTTTCAACCATATTAAATGGCAATAACTGTTAGAAAAAATGGCAAATAATTGAATAATGAAGCTTTATGTAGTGGAGAAGTAGCATCAGAACTTTTTACTTCTTTAGAAACTTTCCTTTTCACGTCTTTTAATTCTACATCTCTTCTGTAATAGAACACCTTATCTAAACTTGGTACAAATAATCCGCTTTACTTCTGTGGGTATTGCATCCTAGTAATATCAATATAGAACATACTAACACAAGCTAATCTTCTGATAAAATAACACTTCCACTATTAACAGAATGTATTGGTTCCTGTTTCCATTAAAAAAAATATAATAATAATAAATCTTATTTCATGTTTATTGATTTTCCGGATAAGATATAAGGCCTTTACGAGTAACCTAGAATGAATTAAATTCTTATTTTGTAAAGATTTATCAGAAACGTATGTGTAAATTGACGCACTTATGACAAAATTTAATTTATGGAATTTAAGAATTTAATCTGTTTTTCTGACAAAAGATTTAAGTAATATTTTAAAAAGTCTAAGGAAATAATAAATATGAGGGTTATTTGAAGAAGAAATGAAAAGTTTGTCATTTGGTGATAAATTTGAGAGAATATAAATGCGACCATTTTTAAATATATGCCGTATTACGTATGTCAAAGGTGAATTATGGTTTTAAGAAATGGTAGACAACAAATCGAAATGAATGAAAAGTGATTGATTCTGTAATCACAACTGACATTTTTACCAAAAATAACAAATAAGAATATATGTAGAAATGACGTGATGGAAATTTGGAGAAGAAATATCCTTTTAAATTCCGTTTTAAGACATTCCATTGGAAGTTTTCTTCAGATCTTCATCTCCATTCTGAAGGTAATGTATAAAAATCTGATAATATCCCATGACTAAAATAAACTATTATTATTTTTCATATATACAGCCGAATATAACTTATATGGAAATTAATGTAAATTGGATAATATCACAGAACTACGCAATACTTGAGTAAATAATCCAATTTTTATTAACATCATTATGATACGAATTAAATGTAAAAAATAATAATGTTAGGTATATACCAATGGTTCCCGACGTGGGGCACATGCGCCAAAGTGGGGCAATTTGATTTTTAAAGAGACAATTCGAGAATGAGTTAACAGTGAATTTTTTGCATTTCTTATGGTTCTAAGGGACTCATATACAGTATATTGTGGCCACAGATTAGTTGATACAGATGGGACACTTCGCTTATTCGAAGATGCTGCCACTATTGGCATTACCATGGGCGTTACTCATTTCACTTTTGTTGTAGATAGTGGAAGGTCGGTTATGTTTCTACGAATCTTGTGGCAGTTTTATTACAATAAAACTTTTATAATTAAAACTTTCAATAGATTAAAACATCATTTTTATTAAAAAACTTTTATAATTAAAACTTTCAATACATTAAAACATCATTTTTATTAATAATTGAGTTCATTTCAAGTACTCCCCATAGAGGCGCTTCGTTCGTTTTTTGTATATAATAGATTCTATCAGTGTTCTAACTGCCTCAACTAATTTGTGATTGTGACATACACATTTTTTAAATTAAAATCAGAATGTACACGGCGGTTTTGAAACTTTATTTGCTGTTTTTTCATATCATTTCATATTTATTATTATGTTTTAACAATTTCTTAGTGATTTCTTGCTCAGTACTTCAACTGTTCTTTCGTTCTTTTATTTTTCTCTTTCACGGATGCCACGTTCTTTGAAAGCTTGTTTTAGACCAAGTTAATGGTCTTTTTGGCTATCTCCACTTGAACGAGAGTTCATTTTTTGAATAATAAAATTTATATGTCACAGGAGGGATCAGGATTTCAGAGATGTTTAGGTGGGGTATGGCCAAAAAAAGTTGGGAACCATTGGTATATACAGTAAGCGTGTGTTTAAAACATCATTTTGAAGTATGATTAAATGAAATTATATTTAGAATAAATTAATAAATTCAATCCTTAAGATGACATATTAATTTAGAATGAATTTTTAATTTTGCATATTTATGACTTCCGAATAAAATTTATTTTTATTTCAGGTAATTCAAATATTTAATTTATGTGATTATGGAACCGATTTTAATTTAAAAAATTGTTTACACTGTATCTATAACACGAATGGCGAGATTTATATTTATCGTCAAGTTATATACGAATTCCGATGCATATTTTTATTAATTCTTATCTTTCAATCAAAGTCAATGATACAAGAATTTTACCTGGATAAATTTAAATTACTTTCTCGAATTTTTATATACGAGAACAAAAGCTTTAGAAAGAATAACACATAAATTTTTATTATAAATGAATTTTTATTTATTTATTTATTTAATTAAATTTAAAAATTATGTTTTTTTCTTTAACGTATAAATTTTTATTAGCGTTCTTCGGGATAAGACTAGAGGGATAGATGTTCAGCCTTAAAGAATGTATAGATCATACGGATGCTAAGTATAGAAAATGAATGATAGTTGATTTATACAGGATTAATTCTAAACTTGCACTTCACAATTTAAAACTCTCTTCTCCATGAGAATGAATAATGACAAATACTGTCACGTTATCCATGACACAACACGAATTGTGATATGGATAACGTTACAGTATTTGTTATTTATTAAAATGAGAAATAAAATTTTACCTGGACTTCGTCATGTATTTCAGTTAAAGTCATCGACAATTGAAATTTTCCACTTTAGAAATATGGAAAAGTCATGTAAAATCTTTTTTTTTTTATTCATTTATTTATAAAATTATAAGGAACAAAAATTCATAATAATGTTAATAAACATTATATAAAATTTTATTATTTTCTATTATCAAAATCACGTTTAAAACAATTAGATCTTTTTCGCTTCAATATGAATTTTCTTGGGTTAAAATTTACATTTTATAATTTTTCCAATTGTTTACATCTCATTGAAAGAAGACATTTAGCGTAATTAATATAAATCGAATATGTTTTCCATTTATGTAAATGTTTTACGTATAAAAATATATATTAGTTACGTATTATTGCAAGAGCAATTTTCTGCATACAGTAGTAATATAACTAATGAAGCAGTATATACGATAAAAAATGTTCTGTCATTTTTATTTTAGAGTAAAATTACAAGTGCGAGGAAACTTTTTCATTGTAGAGATGGATAATTAGAGCGGAAAGGAATTGATGGCTTCGATTTTGGAAGAAAAAAATAACTAAACAAGACAATGTCCTTTTTCTGTTTTTCTGATGGAACTTATTTAGAACGATATTTCGTGACTGAAATGAGAGGGAAAAATCTCAAAATTTAATAAAATTCCTTTTTTTGATCAAACATTACATTATTTAATTAAGAGTCGTCCAGATAAAGATGTCATAAGCAGGTAAGAAAATATGAGAATTTAAGAAAATGTTGGAGTTGAACCTTGAATACTAAAAAAATTAGATAATTTATACGCGATAATGTTTTAAGAATTATGGCAGATGTTGGAATTATTATTGCCAGATAATATTTTAGCATGAAAGAATTGATATATAATTTTATTATTAAAATTAATTTTAAATGAATTGCAGAACATTGCAGACTAGATTCATTTGATGAAGACATATTACACTCGTTTCTTTGAACAGCTAAGTATTTTCGTTGAATTGGTTGTTTATTATTAATTGATGAAGTGGCTTAACTCTTCTGCAATATATAGATTGATTTAAGAGCGAAAAAATTTAGTTTGTAAAACACAATCTATCAATTTATGAGTATCATATGAAATCACTAAAAATATGAACATTACTATAAAAATATTTAGGTTTGCATATATTCTATTGTATGTATAATCACTCTAAAATTATTTGCTATAATGATAATACATTTAGAAATGCACAAGTGAAATAAATTATGAGGTATTAGAATTTTTTATTGCTTTGTGCAATTTTTATTGCTACTCCGAAGATGGAATCCCCAACGTGGGAAAAATATCTTCTGATGTTCGGCAGAAGATAAGAAATGAGATAATTAGAAAATAAGATGCAAACTGAGAGATATAAGAAAACTATATAAAGCCCACAACTGTAATAATTACTTAGTGGCCCATTTCACCCCGTAAAGGTAAGTTATTTGATCCATAAACTCTTTTTTCATTGTCCAGCACGAAATTATCGCGTGTGAAAATATGCAATTTTTATAAAGGGATAGAATGCAGTTTAACAAGAATTATCGAGCTATAGCAATAAAAGCAAAAAAGAAATTAAAGAAAATTAAATATTGCTATAAGGTAAACTAAAATAGAAGTTGGGCACAATTTATCAATGGTAGGCTACATAAACTATCGCAATTTAATTAAAACTTGATATTGTATCAAAGGTATCAAACATGATATTGTAAGAGCAAAAAGTACTAATTTTTATGCTTTTTTGCATAGCAACACATATGTTTACAATAATTTTCTATTTTCTAGGCCAAAAATGAGAGCTTTGTTACTTCTACCCTTGACCGTTTTTGCGGTATATCAAGCTGCTGAAGTCCGACTTCAAGGTTATTTTGCAGAAAACTTTTAAATATAATTAACTCAAAAATATAATTGTTTACACGGTATTCACATTTTTTTCATTTTTTTAAGCTGGAGGTAATACTGACCCCGAAAAACCAAAAATAGTATGCTACCATAGTGCCTGGGCTCAGTATAGACCTAAACCCATGAACTATGACATCGAAGACATTCGTGGAGATCTTTGCACCCATATCATTTATTCTTTCGTTGGTCTAGATGAAAAAACTTGGAAGTTGAAGTATATAGACCCTGAATATGATGTCGATAAGCGTAAGTTTGTTTTTAGTTTTTATTAGTTTTTTTATTCTCTTCATTGTTCATTTTTTTATGAAACGATTTTTAAAACAGAGGGTTATAAGAGATTTATGGATCTCAAAAAGAAGTGGCCCGATCTGAAATTGATGTTGGCAGTCGGAGGATGGGACGAAGGTGGAAAGAAATATTCTGATATGGCGGAAGACAAGGGCAGAAGAACTATTTTTGTTAACAGTGTTGTCGAGATGATGAAAGAATATGGATTTGATGGCTTCGATTTGGATTGGGAATATCCAGGAGCCGCTGACAGACAAGGAAAGTTTGCAGATAAAGATAACTTCTTGAAGCTTGTTCAGGTATATTATTGTTGTTTAGCTATATAATTCTTTGATTAAAAGATAACTCTACAACTTTTCAATGTTTAGGAACTGAGAGACGCTTTCGATCCACTCAACTTATTGCTTTCTGCAGCTGTTCCCATTCCCAAATTCAGATTGCAAGAAGGTTATCACGTGAGAGAACTTGGACAGTAAGATGTCAAATTATAAACATTACATAAATTTGTTGGTATGCGTCTAGATTTAATATTTCTTTTTTTCAGACTTCTCGATCAAATTCACGTCATGTCTTACGATCTAAGAGGAAACTGGGCTGGCTTTGCTGATGTGCACAGTCCACTTTACAAGAGACCATTCGACGAATGGGCTTACGAAAAATTGAACGTGGTACGTATCATTAACTACATTTATGTGAACTGTTGCGAGTATCAAAGTTTTAAATGCATAGTTTCTTTCGTTAGAATGATGGCCTTCAATTATGGGTTGATATGGGAGCTCCTAAACATAAACTGATTGTTGGAGTACCTTTTTACGGAAGAACTTACACTTTAGGAAGCAAGGACAACACCGATTTAAGAGCTGGAATCAAGAAGTGGGAAGAAGGAGGAAATCCTGGTCCTTACACCAATGCTAGAGGATTTTTAGCCTATTACGAGGTAATTTTTTTATATCGGTTGCTATAAATCACGAAAGAATTATATTAAGTAAAGTTTTTCAGATCTGTCCTTTGACTCAAAGCAAAAAGTGGACCGAAAAATACGATGATATTGGAAAATGTCCTTACGCTTATCACGAAGATCAATGGGTTGGTTACGAAGATCCTAATAGCATAGCTATAAAGGTATATCTAAAAAAATTGATATCATTTTCGTATTATATTCATTTTAAATCCCTTTTTTTTTAAACAATTTTACGTATTTCAGATGGATTTCATTCGAGAAAAAGGATATGGAGGTGGAATGGTTTGGGCCATCGATATGGATGACTTTGTAGGCGTCTGCGGAGAAAAACACGCGCTATTGAAGGTCATGAACGATAAACTGAAAGGTTACGTGGTACCCACTCCAGATCCTAACGTAGTTATAACAGAACCTCCCAAACCTACTTGGTGGCGACCACAAACTACAACTAGAGATCCAAATAAACCAACACCACCTCCGGGTGTAGTCGACTGCAGCAATCCTCAATGGCAGTATTATCCTCACGAAAGCGATTGTTCTAAGTACTATTGGTGCGTTCAAGGTGAACCTTTGATCCAAGAATGCAAGCAAGGTACCATTTGGGATACTTCGGCCAACATCTGTAACTGGAAAGAAAATGTAAATCGTCCGGAATGCGATTAAATGGAAACAGTAAACTTACCAACTACAGCAATAATTTTTTAACTTTAGAAAAGAAACTGTAAATAAATGTTACTGGAGATATTTGTAAGGACGTAGTTCTTTCAGACATTAAAAAATAAAATGTTCATATTTGTATATTTTCTGGATTGAATTCAGAATATTTATATAAATTCGAATTTTCTCTTCATTATTATTAATAAAAATAATTTTCGGTTCTTTGTCGTAAAAAAAATGAATTTGTAAATATAAAACAATCATCTATGATGCAACTATAAGGTTGATGCATCGATGGATTGATGACATCCTCATTAGGCAAGAATAATATACGAAATAAAAAAAATATTTTTGTAATTATTCGATATTTTCATAATTAGTATTTATTTTTATAAACAATATTATTATTAATAAAAATAATTTTCGGTTCTTTGTCGTAAAAAAAAAATGAATTTGTAAATATAAAATAATCATCTATGATGCAATTATAAGGTTGATGCATCGATGGATTGATGATATCCTCATTAGGCAAGAATAATATACGAAATAAAAAAAAATATTTTTGTAATTATTCGATATTTTCATAATTAGTATTTATTTTTATAAACAAAAATATTTAAAAGGGATTTTATATAGGATGTTGCAAACCGAGCTTAAAAAATCAAATATAGCGTAAATATTAATAAAAATATTTTGTTTTTCTTTAGTTATAAGTATATTATTGTATGTATATCCAACATAACTATATATTTGATATAATCATACAATATGTTTAGCAATATGGCAAATATTTACTAAATTACGAAAATAATGAAGTGAGATGGAAGTATTTTAACAAAATAAACTGAAAAACGAAATCCTATTGTATGTTATCATTTAAGGTAAGAATCGATGATTGCTACATGATCGTGATGTTTAAGATTTTGTTTAGCAATATATGATTTAGATACAGATATATGTAAATGTAGATTGCATCAACGTGTGATAGGTCATTTTACTATTGTGAAATATCTTCTTATATAAATTGAAAGAAAGCAATAACAACAGTGGTAGCTCAGTAGCAGTGGTCAATATGAGTTACAGTAAGTTTAATTTTTTATATGATTAGAATCGATTTTATTTTGTATTTTGTAACGCGCTGATTGATATTTATGATAATTTTATTTAGATCCGAATTATCCCGGAGGATATCCAAATTATCCAGCTAATTGCTGCCAGCCAACTTATCCAACCAGTTATCCACCTGCTACTCCTTATCCCACTGCTGGATATCCAGCCACTGTTCCTTCCAATACTAGAACCGATGTATACATCAAAGAGGATCGCAGATGCGGCGAAACTGTCACCACAATTACAGAAACTTCAACTTCAGTACCCGCTGTACCGCAAACATACATTCCTCCCCCCGTTCCTGTTACTAACCAAACTGTAGTGATTGAAGAAAGACACGTAAGTTACTAAAATTATAATTAGCCATAAAATTTAATTAGGTTTAATTTAACTGGCTAAATTTTATTTCGCAGACTTCTCGAGGAGACAGGGGTTTAGGATTTGCAGCTGGAATGGCAGTGGGAATGGCGACTGAAGCAGTAATAGAATCTCTAAAATAATTCATCACGATTATTTACTTTTTTAAGAAAAATTATAAAAATAAAGTTTTAGGACAAGTAAAACATGTCGACCCTTTATAAATCTACTTAATTTACATGGTAAAACTGAGAGAATAAAGTGCATATATAGGTGTTTCAAATGTAATGATATTAATAATGTATTTAATTTATTGTATTCTTTATTTATGCACTATTTTTCTTAAAGTTTGTTTAAGATAATTACAAATAAAATTATGACTGCAATCATCCGCTTTTCTCTTAATTATAAATGTATAAAAACCGAGATGATTCAAAGTGGCAAATTTAATACCTGTAACAAATTCTAAGTATTATGATTATAAAATTAATTTAAACAGTGCTAAATTTCCCGCGTAATGTATCAAATAGCTTTATATCACTGATATCCACTTCTAATTTTAAAAAATTATGATTTACTTCAGATTATGAGATACAATTTACGTTGTTCTCATAATCTAATTATCTAAGATTACTTTCAGTCTACTGTTTTTGAGATTAATCTCGTATACTAGTATACATACTGAATGGCTCCCCTATGTTAGAAAAACGAAACCGGCCGTAGCATTGGTTCAAGGAGGTTAACCTCCTTGCATTGGTTAATCGGCCATCAACATGGCGGACGCGAACATAATTTCGACAATATAGCAAATTGACTTTGTTTTGATGACCAAACGTGTCTTATTTATGTTAATAAGTGTGATGACTCTATGTTAGAAAAACGAAACCGGCCGTAACATTGGTTAATCGGCCATCAACATGGCGGATGCGAACATAATTTCGACAATATAACAAATTGACTTTGTTTTGATGACCAAACGTGTCTTATTTATGTTAATAAGTGTGATGACCAGCTTCTAATAATTAATTAATACCTCAATACCCAGTATTATACCACGTGACACCCCCTTCGGCTGCTACGCTTCTGCTGGAAATGGCCATAAGAGGGAGCTATATATAATACGTCGTTATCTTAACTTTTCGCTATTTTTTTCAGTAATTTCAATTTTAAATTTTAGTAAGTTGTACACTCTTCAATTTTTTAATATCAGAGTTTGTTTGATCACCTCATACCAAATAAGAAAATTTAATTTAATCGCATTATAATTAAAATATAATAATGAAAATAGAACGAGTGATTATTTTTTTTTTATCGAAAGAAATATTATGGAAAAATAAAAAAATTTAATCGTATTCATTATTTTTTTCTAAGAATTAAATTATTTAGCAAGTACACTTATTATAATTTCATAAACCGATTGTCATAGTAATGTAAAAAATAAGAAGAAGAAATTGGATTTTGTTGACTAATTAATTTCAATTAGTTAATAAATTCATTTGGAACGATCTCGAACTGGCAAGTTCTTATTATACAATATATATTTCTGATATCATTAAATATAAAAAATTATATTACACGGCGTCAAAAGTTCGCTGTTGGAAAAACAAGGCAAGATTATAGCTTTATATTGAATATATAAAGAGCAAAAAGAAGAAGAAAGTGTGAGGAGTCTATATTCGTTTAGTTTTTAGTGGAACTCCTCTACCAGCGGAGATCAAGCCCTACATATCCTGTCTCGAATGGTACATAATAACTGGTCGCTTCTGTTAACATATCCGATAATGTATTCGTTATCGAGAAAGAAGTTTCTTCTACGCTTTCCATATTAAAGTAAGAAGTCTATTATAATCTTTATAGTATAAAAAGGACACGAAGAGTCTCGTTTAAAAAACGAATAAAATATTTATGCTATTTTATTTAATGCTATTTATTTTTTTATATTTTTCTCTGTAAAAATGCTATTATTTATTTAATGCTATTTTATTTTTATATATTTTGCTGTAAAATTTTTAAATTATACAATAATACCCCGACTTACGTAAATTCGGAGATACGTAATTTCTCATCCTGCCTCTCGTTGACTTATTTGTTTCACAATTATATAACATATATATTTGTATGTACATATTACAAATCAACAAATGAAATACAGTGATACCTCGGATCACGAACGTGATCCGAGGTATCACTGTATTTCATTTGTTGATTTGTTGATTAAGTCTTTAATTACAACTACATATTATAAACGTGTACCAAGAAAACAACAAATATAACAGTGTTGTAAAACACATAATTTGTTGTTTTCTTGGTAATAAAAGAGCTAGTTAAGAACCTAATACATATGTATTAGATTTGGGAATCTGTAGATATCCCGAATTACGTTATGCTTCCGGTCCCACCTATTACGTAACTCCGGGATATTACTGTATTATAAAATAAATTTTGAACGAATTTCATATTCGGTACATCAATTTGACGTACTTCATATCTGATTTTATTAATTTTGTTCTTCAATTTTTGTCTATTGTATTAATCAAATACCTTTATTTTTTTTTAAATGCAGCCGAATTTATCTAATTTCTCACTTACAAGTTAGTTTATAAGAACATTTATTAGTGCATTTATTGTATTTTTAACGAAGCAATATTTTTAAAGATATACAGTACTTTTGTAATCCTAGATATATAATGAAATTTTAAAGAATTGATTATTTTGACATTCAAACTAAATGAACTTAGAATTTAAATCCACATCTTATTTAAGTTTAATTACCTATCTTATTTAATTATTTCGCTAATAATATTGTATTTTCTCTAAACAATATGAATCATTTTTAACTCAATAATAGAAAATATTTTCAAATTTATATTTCATCAGTATATTAATACCATCGATGATTAATACACAAAAATCTGTACTCTGTTGTAGTTGAGAAACATTCTGAGGTAATAGATAGTATTTCCAAATTTATAGATGTTCCCTCTAACCACAAAAATCTGTACTCTGTTGTAATTGAGAAACATTCTGAGGTAATAGATAGTATTTCCAAATTTATAGATGTTCCCTCTAACTGAAATAGCTTTTAAATCATTAATTTGAGTAGGGTAAATAAACATCGCGAACAAAAATATATTCGCAAATTTGTTGTTTTTCAATTTAATGGCTTTAGATTTCTGTTCGAATTTAATTGGATCTTTCTATAACAGAACAGGTTTAAAGCTGAAATAATAATAAAGTTTAGGATATAATAATTCTTAGAGATCACAGGATTTAAAATATAATAGCATCCTACAGGTGGCATTATTATATCATTATGTCATAATCATATCGTCCATCATCTTTCGATTCAACTAAGTAAAAGAAAGGCTATTGAAAATCCTACAGGTGGCATTATCATTGTCATAATCATATCGTCCATCATCTTTCGATTCAACTAAGTAAAAGAAAGGCTATTGAATATCGTTGTTATAATTCTTTTATTATTAAATATTGTGCGTACATAGATAAATCTAGCGAAGAAAATACTAATTATTAAAAATTCAACAGAATTCGATTATTAGAATCTTTCTTTCTTCTTTTCTTTACTCCACTTTCCGTGTAAGCGGCGTACAGTTCATATATCTTTATTACACGGTAATGAATTATCTATGTAAGTTATATAAAGTTATAAAATAATAATAAATATAATAAATAGTAATAATAAATAAAATAAAATACTATATATCATGTTTATATATTTTCTGATATCATTAAATATAAAAAATTATATTACACGGCGTCAGAAGTTCGCTGTTGGAAAGACAAGGCAAGATTATAGCTTTATATTGAATATATAAAGAGCAAAAAGAAGAAGAAAGTGTGAGGAGTCTATATTCGTTTAGTTTTTAGTGGAACTCCTCTACCAGCGGAGATCAAGCCCTACATATCCTGTCTCGAATGGTACATAATAACTGGTCGCTTCTGTTAACATATCCGATAATGTATTCGTTATCGAGAAAGAAGTTTCTTCTACGCTCTCCATATTAAAGTAAGAAGTCTATTATAATCTTTATAGTATAAAAAGGACACGAAGAGTCTCGTTTAAAAAACGAATAAAATATTTATGCTATTTTATTTAATGCTATTTTATTTTTATATATTTTGCTGTAAAATTTTTAATTTATACAATAATACCCCGACTTACGTAAATTCGGAGATACGTAATTTCTCATCCTGCCTCTCGTTGACTTATTTGTTTCACAATTATATAACATATGTATTTGTATGTACATATTTCATTTGTTGATTTGTTGATTAAGTCTTTAATTGCAACTACATATTATAAACGTGTACCAAGAAAACAACAAATATAACAGTGTTGTAAAACACTTATAATTTGTTGTTTTCTTGGTAATAAAAGAGTTAGTTAAGAACCTAATACATATGTATTAGATTTGGGAATCTGTAGATATCCCGAATTACGTTATGCTTCCGGTCCCACCTATTACGTAACTCCGGGGTATTACTGTATTATAAAATAAATTTTGAACGAATTTCATATTCGGTACATCAATTTGACGTACTTCATATCTGATTTTATTAATTTTGTTCTTCAATTTTTGTCTATTGTATTAATCAAATACCTTTATTTTTTTTTAAATGCAGCCGAATTTATCTAATTTCTCACTTACAAGTTAGTTTATAAGAACATTTATTAGTGCATTTATTGTATTTTTAACGAAGCAATATTTTTAAAGATATACAGTACTTTTGTAATCCTAGATATATAATGAAATTTTAAAGAATTGATTATTTTGACATTCAAACTAAATGAACTTAGAATTTAAATCCACATCTTATTTAAGTTTAATTACCTATCTTATTTAATTATTTCGCTAATAATATTGTATTTTCTCTAAACAATATGAATCATTTTTAACTCAATAATAGAAAATATTTTCAAATTTATATTTCATCAGTATATTAATACCATCGATGATTAATACACAAAAATCTGTACTCTGTTGTAGTTGAGAAACATTCTGAGGTAATAGATAGTATTTCCAAATTTATAGATGTTCCCTCTAACTGAAATAGCTTTTAAATCATTAATTTGAGTAGGGTAAATAAACATCGCGAACAAAAATATATTCGCAAATTTGTTGTTTTTCAATTTAATGGCTTTAGATTTCTGTTCGAATTTAATTGGATCTTTCTATAACAGAACAGGTTTAAAGCTGAAATAATAATAAAGTTTAGGATATAATAATTCTTAGAGATCACAGGATTTAAAATATAATAGAATCCTACAGGTGGCATTATCATTGTCATAATCATATCGTCCATCATCTTTCGATTCAACTAAGTAAAAGAAAGGCTATTGAATATCGTTGTTATAATTCTTTTATTATTAAATATTGTGCGTACATAGATAAATCTAGCGAAGAAAATACTAATTATTAAAAATTCAACAGAATTCGATTATTAGAATCTTTCTTTCTTCTTTTCTTTACTCCACTTTCCGTGTAAGCGGCGTACAGTTCATATATCTTTATTACACGGTAATGAATTATCTATGTAAGTTATATAAAGTTATAAAATAATAATAAATATAATAAATAGTAATAATAAATAAAATAAAATACTATATATCATGTTTATATAAAATTTATAAAGTTATAACAAACTATGAGAATCATGATTTTTTCGACTATTTCACAAAAACATTAGAGGCCCTATTTTATTTTATTTTAATCACTAATTATTAATATTAGTTTCATCATTTCTGTATCAATCATCACACAATCATTTGTCTCAATCACAGTTTTCCACTTACTGTATTTTTTAATGCATCAAACTAATATGATATTGTTAACTGTATATAAATTCACGCATATCTTATAGGACAAGTTGTAATGAAAAACAGACTGATTCATAGGACCAGAAGGGACAATTCTCTTAGATGACACTGTACAAACACTAACAAAACAAATCATAATCGAATACTGATGATTGCAAATTCTTGATAAGAATTTCAAGCTACAGTATAATCGTGATCGAATGTTTTGCTTGCAAATTCTTATCAAGAATTTGCAAAACAAAACATTCGACCATAATGATTATTGCTGAAAATACGTTAGACACACGATTCTTTGTCGGAAGAATCCTTTCACATGATGATATGCTTGTGAGGTCGATTTTAGCATTCCTCACCATTTTGGTAATCAAAAATTTATCTTGAAACGCTGTTCCATATCTTTTTTCTTTTTCTTTCTTTTGTATGGTAAGCTTGGTGGCTAAAATTATTGCTCCTTTCCACTCAAATAGAGTACTAAGGAAGCCATTTTGGGCTAAATATAAAAGTGAAATGAAGAAAAAGCAAAGAACCGTTCTAACTTAATCTCTGTAATGATGGGTGTGAGTACCTAACTCAAAACTTAGAGGTATATTAGTAACCTATTCTATGTTAGGTAGAAACTTAAACTATATTAGTAGGAACATAGAGCTATGTTATTAGGAACCTAGAAGTATGATAGTGGAAGATCTAGAGCTATGTTAGAAGGAAACTTATCTTAAATTAGTAAGGAACTTATAACTATGTTATAACTACCTAAATCTATATATTATTATTATTAATTATTAGTTTAATTAGGGAAAATGTTAGTGTGTTAGTAACTTATGACTAGATTTATAACTATAAACATACTGTATTCACTCAAAGTAAGAATTGATAAGATAGAAGCTGTTAGTAATACCATCCGAACCAAACCTAACTATTCTGATATCTCCACTCCCACAAGAAAGAAAGAAAGCGTGGAAGTAGACATACATACCACCGACGCACCCCAGCCATCGGGAAAAAACCATTGGAAGAAAGCCACTGGGGAAAAACCAACGGCTGAAGTGCACCGGAGGAATAGTTTGCCTGGAAAGAAGAAACCATTCACACAAACACGAAAACCATTCACTCTATGCCATTTGCATAATATCGGATGGAATTGGGAATCCGAAACCAAAATTAAGCGAGCGGAGACAATAGTAACGAATGGAAACAGTTGGAAACACAATAGAAACAAAAGAAAACTACTAAAAACATAAAATACAGGAAATAGTAATGAGAGACATTAAGAAACATTTGTGTTTTTTAATGTCTTTTTCTTAATGTCAAATTTCTTTGTTTTCTTAATGTCAAATTTTCATTGTGTTTCCACCTGTTTCGGTGGAAACACAATGAAATCGAAGTACTAATGCAAACCAAGCCAAATAGTCCAAGGAAACAGTAGGAAAATTCCAGGAAACAACGCGGAAACAAACGACTAACCTTACGCAAGTAAAACCAATTGAGGAATCGGGTGAAACACTATAAATACTTGGTGAAAGTCTAAAATCAATTATATCAAATGAGGAAACAGAAGGAAACTGAAAGAAAACAAACTAATATCCAAAAAAAAAAAACAAAAAGGAACGAAAGAGAGGCCCAGAAACAGTTAAAAACATTAACTCTGGAAAAAGAAACATAGAAACTGAACTGAAAAACTACAACAAGAGAAAAGCCGAGAAACACCATTAACAGCCCTCAAAACAGTTAGAGAATCACCAAATCCAATATTAGCATAAAAAAAAACAATGACAATCGACACAAAGTAATCTTCAAATAACAAAAAAGATCAAAAAAGAAGCCAAGAAACAGCAAATAACATTAACTCCACAAAAGAAACGCAGAAATCTAACTGGAAAACTACAACAAGAGAAAAGCCGGGAAACACCAATAACAATTCTCAAAACTGTTAGAGAATCATCAGAACCAAATTTAAGAACCCTTAATAATCTTAATGTAAACGCGGCACTGAAATTTCAAAAGAAGTTCCCTAATTTTAACTTTATCCAGAGAATCCGCCCAAATTGGGCACGCGTAAGTCAGCTGAGATACGATCACTCCCTCGTAAATAGATTCAATTATGCCCAATTCAGGCCCCAATGCAATCAAACGACCATTGTAAGTTTGTTTAGTAAAGCCTCTGTTTTGCCGAGGACGTGGCGAACATGTGTCCCCAAGACAGATTTTTATCAATGATACATCCTAGATACTTAAATTCGATAACATAGTTTATGTAATTTTATTTTTTCGCGAAATTAACATGAGATTAGTCTTATCTGGATTAAACTTCAACTTATTCTCCTCTTTCCAATTAGTGATTAACGATAGGACCAAATTCCCCTTCCTTTCAATAGATCCGAAGTCATTATCCTCAATGGTCACCAAGCAGTCGTCGGTAAAACAGATAATATTACATCATCCCTGCGGCAACTTAATGTCAAAAATAGTATTCATGAGTATGTTCCAGAAACCTGGTCCACAAGCCGACCCCTGCGGACAGCCCATGGAAATGTAGCGCGTGTGTGCCATGTTATTATACAATAATGTAACCTGTCTTCTCGAGAAATAGTCAGCAGTCAATGTATATAAATTACGTGGACACCCGTGTCTTCGCAAATTGTGTAGAATTTTCATATCAGTTTGTTTGGTTAGGTTAGGTTAGTTTTATTACGCCGCCATATCCTCATGGGATATTCTGTATGGCCGACACCTGCGGACAGCCCATGGAAATGTAGCGCGTATGTGCCATGTTATTATACAATAATGTAACTTGTCTTCTCGAGAAATAGTCAGCAGTCAATGTATATAAATTACGTGGACACCCGTGTCTTTGCAAATTGTGTAGAATTTTCATATCAGTTTGTTTGAAAGTCCAATGTTATAGCTTTGAGAAAAATATTCAACATGTTGAAATTTTATTAACCATGAAAAATTTTTGAGAGAATTTTAATGCGCTTGCTAAAGCCAAATTTTTTATAGTCACATTTATATGTTTTATAATATAAGTATCAAATAACAACAATTCTAATACATGCTTACGTTGTAGACAAAGAACTTTTACTCTTTAGATCTTTATTTGGGCTACACCATCGAGCTCAGCCGCATTCCCTGGAAAAATTTATGGTTCTCAATTTTTTATTAAGAATATATGGGTAGTATGACTGTACATAGTTTTAATATTTTTATAGGTGTTTAAATATCGGATATTGCACAAATATCATCGGAAATACATAAAACAATTACATTGTATTCTCTGCATGTTAGGTAAAGGCAATATCAATCATACCTGTTAAAATGACCATCTTGGCATAGTGACTACCTGGCTAAAGGACTAAATTTCAAAAGCCGGTTTGTTTCCTATAGGATGTAATGCTATTTTTGTTCTGTATAGTGACTACACCTGTCTAATGTGTATATTGACCACTCACATAGTTTTAAGAAATTTCAATCTGGTAAAGTGACCAAGAAGATTAATTTCATGGAAGAATTATTGTATTTTCCTTCTTTGATAAAATTGTAAGGATTAGCATTCCATTAGAATTTTTCTGTTATAATAAAATAACCTGTTAAACCGGCACTTAGAATTCTAAGGATTAGCATTCCATTAGAATTTTTCTGTTATAATAAAATAACCTGTTAAACCGGCTTTACTACAAGTTGACGATTTTAATCAATATAAATTTGCAGTTTGGATTACTCTGTTCACAGTTCATTCATTGCAGTGAAAAAAATGCTTCCTATTTAGTCAAAACTCAAAAAACTCAGTAACAAAAATTGAAACTGAGTAATTTCTTGAAACACAGTACAAAAAGAATAACTGCTGAGAAGTTTCGAGTCAGGAAAACATGTCCATAGCAATAATAAATGAAAAACTTAGTACCTCGAGTACTATGAAGTGCAAAATGAAAACGGGAGTTTATTTTAACATGTAATTTTCATTAGTATGTATAAATTTTATTTTTAACATTCAGTATGCAATAACTTAAGAAACTGTAGGAGCTTTTATTTTCAACTTTTTTATGATGAAAAATGTTTTTTTTTTCTTTTGAGGAAGGGGAGGATCACTATCCTGTATAATGACCACCTGTGAAAAGTGACCAGTTAAGTTGATCCCAGGGGTGATCACTTTAACAGGTTTCACTGTATTTATTCCTAAAAAATATTTTTTTTCTTCTCAATTAAATTATCAGAAATACGCGGATGTGATGAATGTCCGTATTTAAATACATTAAAAAATAATTTATTGGCCGCACACAAATAAGATTGGATGCGTGTAGGCCAATCTTTGTTAGCGAGTCAACATGGCGGCCACTACTGTACGCATCATAAATTATTAAATGGAAATTGTTGCGATTTATGAACCGATATTTCAGATCGACAATTTGCGCATTTCTGATAATTCCCATCATTTAGAAAATACGGGATTATCATTTAACAACTGATTTTTGACATCTGATTTGTGTGTTCCTGGATTGGCATATACAGTATTTAATCTGAGGAGAATGTTGGACAGAAAAAGATTTTGCAAAGGGGCTTTGGATTGAAAAATGTTGTACGCTGTTTTAATCTAATCAGAATTATAGTGGCGAATCCACAAGAAGAAGCGCTATGCTCTTGAAAAAAAATATGTGAAAGATCGTGGGTTGTGTGTGGTCAGCCAAGTATTGATGCTGGTAAAAGCGCTATGCTCTTGAAAAAAAAATATGTGAAAGATCGTGGGTTGTGTGTGGTCAGCCAAGTATTGATGCTGGTAAGCGGCTCGCAGGGATCCAATATCAGAAGACGAGACAAATGCCCTTTCTAACCTTTATTATTTTAGTCAAAGAAAAAGAGATTACAATTGACAGCAATAAGGAAACGAAACAGAATTCTTTGCAATATCTGATGGGATGTGCGATATCCTACTTGGGAGAATGTGAGAGCTGTTCTGATGTATAATCTGAAAGAATGCTGTCTTCGAAGCATACACACGAAACGGATGGACCTAGACATACACCCATAAGATGGATGGTCTTCGACGCACACACAACAAAACGGACTATCTCTTTTCACAAGAATCTTCGATCTGTCTCTCTTACCAACCTTCGATCCTCCATTTTGTCCGCTTCGACATTTGTTTTCTCTTTAGGTGCATGACAGTAATTCTCGGCAGTGAGAAATGTTTGTCTCCTATAAAGTGTTACATTTCTGTGTCATCCAGATGTATATGATGGATAGCTTGGAATTACTTATCAATTTCTATACATTTTATAAAATTGGGCAGGGTTTCCATTAAATATTTTGCTTTCTCCAAGATGAAGAAGTATGGTCGAGATATCACAAAAATTTATTGTATTTATTTTTAATCTAGAATAGATTATATAAAAATAGATGCAATAATTAAAATATAAAAGTAAAAGAACTATATAGAAATATTAAGTATGTTTTTTCTTTCTTTCTTTCTTCTCCGAAACGATGCATATATTGATTAATAATTATCAGTTCATTTTATATAGCTGATTGTGTATTAAATTGCTAGGTCCAGACCAGTATAAAGGTTCAAGTTCCTCTATTTTTTACGTTACTCCCGTTAATCTGAAATCGATTTCATATTACTCTGAGAGTAGCTAGAACCTGATTTTATATTATCCATGCACTATTTTCATTACCCCTTCTCTGATAAAGCTAAAATGATAAATTCTTATGCTGGCTCGTAATATGTTTATTGAATAAAACACCTGAAACACAAGATTGAAAACTAGTCTCAATACCTGAGAAAATACAAAAATGTCTTAATTTTAATTGCATTAAAACCACTCATACATTAGTTCGAAGTGCGTGACATATTGCATTATTAAACGTAAGACATGCAAGAATTCAATCTAATTGGAGAAATCTAGAAGAAAATTTTCTTTTACAAGAGTGAATATTCTCTGCAATATGAAAAAATATATATATAATTATTTATTAGATAATTAAGTATAACAAGTAATAAAATATTTTTAATTTACACAGAAAAATTATATTATTCTTGTACAGTATTACGCACAATGAAAATTTTTAACTCACCCTTTATATTGGACACACCTATTAATTTGAATAATTCATCGAAACCGCGGGTGTCCAACTTAGAGAAGCTCATTGGCAGTTATAATCATTACACATTACACGAAATAAGTATCTAAATAAACATATTTGTAGTAAATGCATTTTTTATATCTCCTGGAGGAATACGAGAGTGTGATGTAATTGGAACCAGATAATGTGTTTGAAATAGGTATCATCGATTACAAATAACAAAAAATCAACAAGGAACTTGTAGCCCCTGTCAACAAAATACCACACGTAAATAAATAAATGTTTTGAGGGGATAATCTGAAATGGCTGAGGGCAAGATGAAATCGCTTTCGAGCTACGTTCAGGTGTAACTTGAAATCGATTTCATCCTACCTCCAGTAATCTAAACCGTTTTCAAGTCACCATGGGAGCAAGGTGAAATAAGGATAAGGCTACGTTCCTAAACTCAACGTTTTGCTTAAAGCGCTTGCAACGATAAAAGTCGACGTTTTACCTCGTTTTGGAACAGTTTGTTGAATTCGTTGAAAAAATGACGTCAGAAGAAGTCTATTCTATAGATTCTATACTACTTAGCGAACTAAATACTGCTCCAGCTTTTTTATGAGAAAGATGATGACATGATTATTCACTTATAAGCATTATATGAAAATAAAAAAACAGAAAAAAAATATATTTTTTTTTCTCTTTTTATTTTCATATAATGCTTATAAGTGAATAAATTTAAATTAACCCATTAGTAAATAACTGCTTAACTGCAGTGAAGCCTAAATTGAAAGTGCAACATATTTCATGATCAAATAGAAACATCGTTGAGAATATTTTTATTAATGCGTTCTTTTTTAACATGCAAGTTGTGGGTTGTGCATTTTTACCGATTTTCAAACTAAAGTCGGGGGTTGGCTTATATTTGAATATATATGGTAGATGGTTAGGAGCTGGGCCAGTAGAAATTTTAATGGCTCCACTGAATATGATCAGCTTAGCTCTGGCTCCAGTTCCAGCTCCTCTAAAACTCCATGGCTCCGGGCTCCGACTACAGCTCCAGCTCCCCAGCTTTGGTTATTACAATCACTCACTGCACAGTTCACCATTTTAGTAATAATCACAATCATAAAACAGTTAAAGCACACAAAAATCGTGTAACGGATTCGACTTACTTATAAGAAAATACAATATCCATTTCAGATTTGCAACTCGGGTGACATCATGCACAGAACTGACCAATTTAGCATTGTTAAATAGGCATACCGTGTCTATGTGTATCGTGAGCTAAACCATCTATGCCCTTTTCAACGAAAGATGACCTGCCTTATATGGTAGAGCTTATGGATTGCAAAAGTCAAATCATCCAATAGAATAACCGGTTTCTGTTTAGTTCATCCAATAGTGATATACTTTTTATCATCGATAATAATTTGAAATATTTGTTCTTTTAAAAATTGCTAAACTAATACTTTACATTTCATAGTTATGTTATTAAATATTAAATTATAAAACTCTAATCGTTTAAAATTAAATAAATACAACAAATTGACGACATCGTCCTTTACTTTTTATTGGTAATGGCGGATAATACAGTTTGTGAGGAGAAACATTGTTCAGTCAAGCTAGAAATGCTATTTTAAATGTATATAAGTACTTTAAAAGGCAGAAATTTTGAAAAATGACATCTTCAACGAAACTTCACTCGCTATTGTTATTTCTGCATCGACAATTAAAAGAATTGTAATCGAAGGAAGCGAAACAGTAGATGATGACCTGGAAATGGAAAACACGCCAGTTAAATTGTCAACATTTGGAAAGAAGGCATTTTAGAATTTATAAAGATTAAAATATTTTAACCTAATTACTATGATTTAAATCAAACATCAAATCGAAAATGATGATAAATTCTCTATTGCGATCCGTTTTATATCGTATCGCTTATTGTTAACCGTAACTGGAAAGACTCGTCGATCATCGAATTTGGCCTTGAAAGTTCTTTCGTTGAAATGGATATAATTCATAGATTTTCATCTCTTTTGTCTTTGAGATAATTTTAACAGTTTATTTATTCCTTTTTTATTTAAAATTAAAATTATTTTAAATTATGATAATGCCCTGTGCAGCATATGGCTGTAACAATCAGCAAAGAAAAGGCGATGAAATGTACAGCTTTCATAGGTGAGGAAATATATTTTTTATGGTAAAATTCTACTTTGACTGCCTTGCATTTTTGCATGTGACCCAAGTGTGATGCGTCTATGAATAATAAGTCATGTTATAGTGTGCCCTGCCTGTCGTTTTTTCGTGCTTGATAAAATAGTTGTTAGTTAATATGCTTGACTTTAAACTGGGCATGTACAGTCCATGACAGAAAGGTTTTGACATCTACCGTAGGGGCTGTATTAGAGGAAGTAGTTTTGATTGTAAAGTCTGGAAAATCTCCGCACAGCAGCTTGTAATGAAGGAGACCGTTCTTATAGCAGTAGAAATAGGGGTCGGGAATATTTCAGAGGGGAGAATTTCTATGACGTACTTGGCATGAGTAATGTGATCTATATTCTTTCACTTTCCATTTTATAAAACACAAAGTCAATTTTATTTTTAATTATGCTCTGTACAGGTTATAAAATCTCCGTATTGAAATTAATGTCAATATAGTTTAGATAATTGTATAATGTTTTGTTTTTGTTCTGCGAATATAGAAATGAAAATTTATAAATTAAAAAATCTTATTTCGATATCATTTTTCATATAAAATTTGTCTTTAATTGTAAGATAGTAAAGTTCGTTCTCCGTCCGAGCTGTTTCGTTCTTTAGGTGTTCGTTATCGAGTTTGCTCCTCTTCAGACACACAACTATCTTCAAATATTTACAAGTTTATTCACAATACAAATGATTATTTACAGTTATATACAAATCAAAAAAATATATACCAACATGATCTAGATACACAAAACAGACGAAACAGTTCTCTACGGGAGTAGGAGTGTGAGCACACAGGAGAGAGAGAGAATTCTCGATCCACGGAAATGCCCCAGAAGTCCGCCGCTGTATGGCCCACTTCTGTATCCTCTCTGGGTTCTGTCTTCCCAGAGAACCTCGACGACAACCACTAACGTTGACCCCGCCGAACTTCAAACTGGAGCCCGTCTATCTGACCCGCTCCAACTGCTTCCGTGCGATCTCTCCCTTTCCTCTCTACGTTTATCTCCGACGCTCACCTCGAACTCCTCACTCCTGTTCAACCGCCTCTCCCAGCCTAACTGACTTCTTTTTCTTCTCTTCTTTTTCCCCGCGGTCCCGCTTTTTTATTACACCTTGTCTGGTTTTACCAATAAAACTATTAAAAAGCAGTAGGCAAAACGACCGAGAAACAATAGCAAGGCATATTTAAACAGTTAACCATTGTTTTCCTCTCTTTCTCGCGGTCCCGTTCTTTTATTGCACCTTGTCCCTCTCCAGATTTACCAATAAAACTATTAAAAAGCAGGGGACAAAGAAGTCGTGGACTATCATCCATTACTGGACCCGCTTAGGGAGATAACCCTTCCCTAAATTGGCCAATTTACTACCTCGTTGCTTGATGCTGTTTATTGTTTGCTCCCGGCAGCCTCCCACCGGGGAACTCCAGGTGTTGAAATCCTGACAAAGATAAAAAAATACACGTTAAAAACTCAAAAAGTTCGTTTATTTTAAGTATTTTCAGATATGCATATAAAAATATGAAACTGTATAATACATAACATATTATTTAATGGGCAAGCCTAGAACTTCTGAAGTTGAAAAACAATTTTTTTTTATAATTTACTATTCTTCGAATTCTTAATATTGAAATACTGTATATTACTGAAAAACATTATTATACGCTAGGTAATGGTTATAGAATAGCTTGAAAGAGTTGCCTTTAACATGTTTACAGATTCCAGGTTATGAAGAATGCATCCGGGCCCTTTAGACTTAGTAGGTGGCATTTTGAAATAATTCGCACTCAACTTGAACAACCTAGTTAAATACGGTATTAAACGACACTTCAGCATGCAACGCATCTTATTACTTAATAATTCAGTTATTGCCAGTAAAGTTACGATCCTAATTTATTTCATTAATATTTTTTACGCTACTTAATGTATAAATAAAAGTTAAGAGCAAATCATAGTAAACAAAATCGCTTTTTTGCATGTAAACGCTTAAATATATAATATTCCTTCCACTCCCCGTTGCTAATCAACCGATGGAATGGTTGCAATCCACATTGCAACCTACAACGATCAACAACTGCAGTTATGACTTAATCAGTTTTGGCGTATTGTACGAAAGCCGAACCTTTTCCGCTGATGTCAAAATTTTTTTGTCATATACTGTACATTCTATTGCATAGTTTTTCACCTGCCTCGTAGGAGCTGTGCTTGCCGGAAGTTGATCGGTTGCACAATCAGGTGGAAGTTGATCAGTTGCACAATTAGATACTTGTAGTGAGAATCAAGTTAAATCAGAATGGCCTGTCCCTTCTGAATGAAAATTAGGGTGGCAGGTATATGCATGAGATGTGCTCGTCACGTGCTTTCTGCTGACAAGAATAAGCGATAGCAGCTCACAGCAGCATCGTTAACTTAAAGCCTAAGGCCGGCCGCAAACTAGTCGATATTGCAGCAATCTGGTCGCCTTTGACGTCGTACCGTATGACTTGTCATCGCATACTCGTGGCAACTACATCGTCACCTCCGACGAAAAAGAGGCGGAGCGAGCAACTTTCCTAACATCAAACATGTTAGGATGAAAAAAAAACGGAGCGAGCAACTTTCCTAACATCAAACATGTTAGATATATTGTGCTACGAGACATGCTCAGTGTAAAACTGAAAAGTTGGGCATGCGTATTTAGATATTGTTGTAGTTTGTCAGATGAAACCAATTAAAGCACTAAACGTAGTTGATTTCAGGTATAGTAATAGTAGGATGAATTATTATGTTTGTCAGATGATCTACATTTATTAAATAAATTTGAGATTTTAAACCAATTTTTTTTTCATTTTTACATTTAATGATGTGATTTGAATCAAAAATTTAAATAATACAATAATAAAAATTATATAGAAAGAAAAATACACATTATCTAAAGGTAAATGGCAATGATTTAAATGCTGACAAATATTTGGTTCGAGAATAAAACAGCTATTCATTCCACTAGAACTGAGAAATTTAATCACTATTGAGATTAAGAAAAAAACAACTTTTTGTTTGTGTCATAATTTTATTCTTTTCTGAACAGCTCACTAATAATATATGTACAATATATGAAGATAAAATGAATATGCAGTTCAACGGAAGCCAGCATTATTCGATAGGTAAACAAATGCTCGAAAAATGCTAACAGATGTTCGAGAAATGTTGATTGGCTATGAAAACAACGGCATGAGTGACCTAGATTTAACAATCTCCTCAAAGATCGTATCCAGCGACATCTTATGAAATGGTCACGTGACTAAAGAAATTGTATCTGACGTCAGATCGCAGTCGATGCCATTGCCTAGTTTGCGGCCAGCCTAAGGTAGCCATTCTCGTGGGCTGTGGTAAGTTAATGCAAACGAAATTTACCGTACAGTAGTGACGTCATTAGTTATAGCGAAGTAGCGTTTCTTCATGAATTGCTATTCTTGTCATATGCTGCAGCTGTTTCGAGGGTGATAGCAAAAGTGACATAGCAACATAATTACCACGCCCCTAATTTGTTCCATCCACCAATAAGTGTTAATCAAGAAATCAAGTTGGCTGAAAGTGAAAGCAAAAGGCAATGCAGGGCAGGCGCTAGGGTCTTCGCCGCCCGCCTGCAAATATAAAAGTAACGCCCCTTCCCTTTCAAGAATAAGGAGTATTTCTCAAAAAAGTACACATAACTAACATAACATATTTATTGCAATTTTATTTTTCTTATCTTGGCACTAACAAATTTTGAAATTAAATCACTCACATTTAACTGATAACATATATCATTTTCAATAGCAATAAGCGATAAGTTTGTCAATCTCTCTTGTGAAAAAATTGATCTCAAGTAGTTTTTTTATTATTTTCAATCACAAAAATGAAAGTTTCCCCACTAGCTACACTAATAGGAATCGTCAATAATATTCTGAGAGATATAAAAATTCGGAAAAGGAAGTTTTCTAATCTGGAGAAATTTAAGTATGTCGAGGGGATTGTTCAATATGCTGAGTTCATTTTTGAACAAATTTTTCAAAGCACAAAGTTCATCAAATAGTTCACGCCATTAATGTCTTTATGATTACCGTCCGTAAGATGGATTTCTAAATTATTGCAATTTTTTAAAAGTGTTTCTTTATCTACCGTTGCTAGTTGATTCATGTTATATAAAAATTCAAAGTAAGTGTTATGAAGTTGCAACAACTCAAACCTTTCTGTTAAAAATTTATTTGTAGGCTAAAAAGTGGATGTGTTTTGGCGCCCCTTGAAGTCTGCGCCCGCCTGCGCCGCAGGCCTTGCAGGCTGCTTAGAGCCGGCCCTGAACGTAGTCAAACTTTTCGACATTATTTTTTTCATTTTTGAACTGATTTCAACAAATATGTTTTGCTTAAAATTTATCAAATAGCAAAAAATATGTTAAATATCGAGAGTTTATTGAATTAAATAATTTCTTTACTTTTTGTTTTTCCTTTGAAATCATATTAAAGAGAGAAATATTGAATAATTATTACTAAGTTTATTTCATTATTAAATTTATAGATATTCAATTATATTATTACTTATAACATGGGTAACATTAAACCAAATGCAATGCATTGTCAAATTCCATATTAGCATTCTTTCACATTTTATATTAGTAATGCATAGTTGATTTTAAAATATAAAATGATAGTAATATATAATTTACGTAAAGAAAATTTTTTAATTTCGTATCTAATTGTTCGTGTCTCTATCAAGTGGAAAGCTGACCTAACACGATAAGTGACTGATGATTGAATTAATTACACACTCAATTCTTCGGCTAATGAAAAACTGCTTCAAACTATTCAAAATGTTTTATACGGAATGTTGGAAATTTCCTGTTACATAATTCCAACAGTCAACGTGGTCCTATTTTACGTCTATTTTTCTATTATATTATACATTAGATGCTTGTTGATATAAAAATTCAATAAAAAGTTCTGACGAAATTGTCAAATGGATTCTGTGATCTCAAAACAGTCTCTCACGTTTAAATATTTTGTATTCAGCTTCGAACAAAAAAATCTATGGCATTCATCTTACTTTCTGTTACCGACGATTTACAGCAGCTCTCCAGATGAGGTAGATTTACCACGCTGACGTCGTGTAAGCTATTCTAAACGTCATCGAAGTAGGACTACAAGAATAGCGCTAATCTTAAACTTTGCGGTAAATTGTTAAGCTCCGCCCCAAAGTAGCTACCGCGGACTACGAGAATGGCTGCCTTAATTAACAAATAACCACAATACACTTAGACACGGTATGATTATTTAGTGATGCTAAATTGGTCAGTTCCGCGCATGACGTCACCTGAGTTGCAAATTTGAAATGGACATTGTATTTGCTTATGAATAAGTCGTATCCGTTAGACGATTTTTTCGTGTTTTAACTGTTTTATTATATTATTATTATTATTAAAATGATGAATTGTGCAGTGAGCGGTTGTAATAATCATTATAGAAATACAGGAAAAAAAATAAAAATCAGTTCCCTAATTTTAAAAGTTGAATTTTAATTTATTACACTTTCTGAATTTATAACTAATCATATTTGTATATTACAGTACATATATTTACAAATTTTCAATGTTTTAATTAATTTGCAAAAAATTACAAATTTTGGTAATGTACTGTTTTATACTGTAAATTTTTCTAATGTGTGTGTTTTATTATTAAAAGTAAAACTTCTAACTGATGAATAACGACTTTTCTAATAATATAGTACAGTATTTCTATAGAAAAACGAAAATTATTGTGTTAAATTTAATTGCCAGACAGGCTGGCGGCT
>AYEL01077325.1:0-45936 GCA_000484575.1 Olivierus martensii
AAAAAAGCATATATTTTTCCTAAATGATATATTTTTTCAATGATATAATGTATTTTAATATTATATAACTAGCAACTATAGTTAAATTAAATTACTAAAAGTCATCAGGAAATAATATCTACAAAATCTTCAGTCATGTTGCTAGATAAAAATACAAATTTAATTCCATATTTTGTGATAAAACGCGAGGTAATCACGCAGGTTCTTCATAATCAAGTTCCTTTTGCAACTCAATTGACGTCACATGACGACACATTACTTAGGAGGTATGCGCATAGTCATACCGTGTCTAAGTGTATCGTGCAAATAACCGACAGCGGCTGATAGGCTGTATCGTTAAAGCCTCTGTCTACCGCTCCGAATAGCCGAGTTCGAATCCGATGTGGGAAAATATTTTATTTTTGTTTTTAATTGTGTTTCAATTTCGTTTAAATCTTAAACATTACATGTAAAGAACACTACAGATTAAAATGTTTTTCAGACAAATGTGCAATTTGATCTGTTCATTTCAGAAAGAAAACTTCAGTGTTAATTATCCTGTCATCCTTTGCTATATTTTAGTTTTTAATAAATAATATGTGCAATTTGATCTGTTCATTTCAGAAAAAGAAAACTTTTCGTGTTATATGCTATATTTTAGTTTTTAATAAAATATACAAGAATGTGTGTCACCATCACCGTAACTTTTACCAAAATTTTCTTTTGGTAAAATCGTTTAATATTCTGTACTATTGATATGCTTAAAACAGTTTCCGGAAAATACAGAAAAATATGAAAACTTTCCATAAAAACTACCTTTTTTGGCTATCCGTATTTTTGTTTTTAGCTTTACTATCGCATATTGGTCACTTTTCTCATACTTTGTCCAATTAGTTCCTCCTGTTTAGACACACTTTGTTCTAGTTTTTGATTGAATGTTTCCTTTTAATCATTCCCCTCATTCTTCTTAGAATTCTTATTCGAATTAGTAGAGTCTCAAGGATAAATACAGGGTCCGGCAAAAAGATCTGATGGTTTTTAATTAAAAATAACGCACTTATTAATTGTCATTATAAAGCAGGTAATATTATCTAATTGAATATTTTTTTTAAATAATAAAATTTATTTTCATTTATAATTTGTAATTTTTATTAAAGTTTTGTAGCATTAAATTAAACTATTTTTCTTAGTAATATTTATATTGTAAATATTGATGGAGTACTTGTAGAGAAACTGAAAACTGTTTATGATGAAGAAAATTGTATAGTTTAAATTTCATTATTTAAACAAAAAAAATCTGATGATGATGATGATGAAATTTTATTATAAATTAAAAATATTCATTTATTTTAATTTTCTCTATCAAGAAGGATTTTAATACTTTTCCAATTTTTCTATTAAATATTTAAGATATTAATATAGATAGAATTCAATCTTAAAATGTTTGATGTATTTTTTTCTTCTTTCCAGAATGTTGAAATCTGTTCATGTTTCTGAATGCCATTAAAAATCTATCTGTATATATCATCAAATCTTATATATTTTTCCATATAAATATAAATTATTTGTAATCAGAATATTTTAAAATCATATATAGTCATATCTTGCCTTATATCATTAATTCATTCCAAGACTCATGACTTAAATCGAATAAACTCTTTAAAAAATGAATTAGAACCACTATAGACCTCTCTATAAATAACCTTGTAATGTTGCTAACAACATTTTTATGCCTTTAAAAATTATTTTGCATATTTTAATATTCATTTTTATATGATTTTTCACTTTCTATTGGATTTTAGGTGTTTTTTTTTTTTTTTTTTTTATATTGTTTTTTAACTGTACTTTCTAATTCACAAAAATAATTCATTTTTTAGTATTATTGTAGTTTTTGGGTTGAATAGAAACTTAATTAGTAGAATATGAAAGGACAGAAATGACTTTTCTTACAACACTATCTGTAAAATTACTGATTGTAATTCATTTTAATCACTTTCATGAGCTATAAATATGAATTATTTTCAACTTTTTCTGAAATATAATTAGGGAATTTGATATGATGCATTTTAGGAAATATTACTGAACTGGAATGATACAACTATTTAACCTGGCACAGGATAGTTGGAGTCTGAGGAAAACTGCACTATTTATTTCACTGTGAAAAAATTTTCAGTCATGCAGAAATTTTCAAAAATTCTGTACCTTTCAGATTGGATTCGATTGCAATAAGCATATTTTGCATTGCATTTATAGTTTCAAAAAAAATGTAGTGTTTTCTTTAAGAAACCTACTAATTTAATTGTATTTTACAATTATTTCCCTTGAATTTTTTTTTTATATATTTAATATTTTATCATCACATCATCAATTTTAAAAAAAATTGTCTTATATATTGGTATTATGATTTTGGTAAAACGCTAATTATTGATTAAGAAATGAAAGAAATTAGGTGGATTTCTATAATATATATAAAATAATCACAAATTGAATTTTGCTAAAATCCAGTCCCCTTGGCACCATACCTAAAAATATAAAAAAACATTTTGCTTTAAATATTATAGAATATAGTCTTATATAATGGACAAATAACACTGGCTGATTTATTTAATAATTATTCCACAATATAATTAAGTTTATGCTGTATTTCATTTGCATATTATGCATCATATTAGAAAAAAAATTCATAAAATATTAATTTGATAAGACAGATCATAATTTTTCATTTATTAACAAGAAAACCTATTCCTTTATACATCAGAATTAAAAATATCTTTGAAATATTTAAGAGATTTTGAGATATACAGGTTCAAATTTAGCTCATGATTTGTTTACATAATAATGCAACTATATTTTCCCCTATATTCAGCAATATAATAACATTAGCAAAAAAACCAATATGACTTCTGGCTCCTAACTTATTCAGAATGCACAGTCTATAGCAGTGGTCCCCAAACTTTTTTGTCTCGTAGACCACTTGCCATGTTTTTCGGGTTTGGGTAGACCCCCTGCTTAGCTAATATTGAATTTTTGCAAATTCATCAACTTCAAATGTATTTTTTTCGTTGATATGGACCCCTTGCAAGTCATTGTCGACCCCCCTGGGGGTCGATATAGACCACTTTGGGAAACACTAGTCTATAGTCTATTTCGAGATAACCTGACAGTAAATCACTACCATTGTTGTGAGTATTTCTACGCGCAGGTTTGACCCTTGCCACAGGCGCTGCGTACCCGAGTTACAGCTCTATATTTAAACTTGCTTTTTTCCATCTCAGAAACGTCAGACTGAAAAAAGTTATTGACCCTTGCCACAGGCGCTGCGTACCCGAGTTACGGCTCTATATTTAAACTTGCTTTTTTCCATCTCAGAAACGTCAGACTGAAAAAAGTTATTTATTTATTATTTTCACTTTTTCTTTTTTGGAAGATCCTCGAGGGCGCCCTTAAGCACATAGCTCCCCGGGCAACTGCCTGAGTTGCCAGTACTTTGAGCCTGCCCTGTTCGGCGAAATACCAAATTGACTTCGTTTTGGTGATCAGACGTATCTTACTTATTTTAGTAAGTACGATGGCCAGATCCTAATAATTAATAAATAGGTGTAGTATCCGAATATGGATTTATTGTTGTTACTGTTAGGTTAGCTAAACCGTTTTATTGTTGTTATTGTTAGGTTAGCTAAGCCGCCATATCTCACGAGGGATATTCTGTATCTAGCGGCGGCCACTTATAGAGTCCATTACAGACTGGCCAATACCCATGATGGGATCAATCGGACAGTTGACGGATGGGGTTCTTTTTTTTTTGTTAACAGATGACGCCACTTTCCATTCAGGGAGAATAATTGAAGGGTGGGGTTCTTTTTTTTTTGTTAACAGATGACGCCACTTTCCATTCAGGGAGAATACTAAGTGTCAGAAATACAATATGGTGATAGAGATTGACCAACAGCAAAATATTTGTTATGATTTTGAAATATGATACTTTGTTTTACATAATAATATTGGATTGGATTACATTAAATTCAATAAAAAAATCAAAAAATAAACATAAATGTATCAGAATTGTTTTGATAGAGAAGGATATAGATATGGAATAAAATCAGTATTTTTGGAGGAATTAAAAAAAAACCTGTTTTTCAGAACATGAATCAATATCTGAAGTCTCTGAAACTCCAATTAACCTAGGTTAGGTTAAGTAGATTAAAACGCCATATCAACAAGGGATATGCTATATCTCATGGCAGCCACTTATAGAGCCCATCACAGGCTGGCCAACATCAATGATGGGGTCAACTGGATGGTTGAAGGATGGGATTCAACAGGCCAGGCTTGGACCCCTCCTGAAAAACTGGAGGTGTGGACCTTGATTTGAACCCAGTCCACTATCCAGCCAACCCAATTAACATAGGACTAGTTTTCATTCCAACTATACTGTGCCAGGTTAATCACTGTATTATGGTTGCATTATTATAAAAACAGTGGTGGTGGTAATCATAAGTATGAATTCCTATTGAAAATAGTTGACTTAAATATGAATTGTTTTAAATCAAGAACCCTGCAATTATTATTAGATAAATTATTTCTCAAGTCTGTACCAAATTATATCAATTTTTAGACAATGATTGAGATCATTATTTTTAATGTTAATAATTTCTGTATGTTCTAGTCTTTTCCTGTAGTTGTTATCATCATTGTATAAAATAATTATATTTTTATTAATATGTCAATTATTAACTTTAAGTGCAAATATAGTAGTGAATTAATGTATGTCAATCTAACTACAGCTTCATGTTCTTTTAGTCTTTTATTAAATTTACAGGATGTTTCTCCAACATAACATGTATATTTACAAAAAAGCCTTATTCAAAGTGGAAAAATTATTTTAAAAATTTTATTATTTAATTATTATAATAATTATTTTAATAATTGGAAAAAATAATTTTTCCACTTTGAATAAGGCTTATTTGTAAATATACTAGTTACTTAAGTGGAAGTTTATTTGTACATTACCAACATAACATGCTATTTTTTGCAAATATATGGAATGAAGTATATGGCTTTTCTTTTTATCTAACACATTATTTCAAATATGTTTCTATTTGGGATAGGTTATTGTTTTAATTTAATTGTTTAGTTCTGGTATTACTTTATATAATATTAAATAGACGGTAAGTGAACTGACTAAAATGCATTTTTAAAATGATGTAAATGCCTATAATAAATCTTTATCAACTAAAGATTTGCATGTATTTTATTCTGATTTAATCAGATGAATTTATTCTGTCATTGCCTTAACATGGATGACTAAAAAGATCATCTTACTTATTAAGAAATTGAGCCTTTAATTTTCATTCAGGGAATCATTTAAATCAGGGCTGTCCAACCCATGGCCCAGTGGTGTAATGAATGTGGCCCAACATAAAATCATAAATTTCCTTAAAACATTGAGATTTTTATGAAGTTAATAAAGTTCTTATTATTTAAATACCTATCTACATTACCTATTTTAATTTGCTAAAATATTTCTTATTTCAGTGATTAAAACTTTGTGACCTGCTCAATGATTTTAAAAACAATTTTTGAACAAAAAGTCGTCAAAGATTATTATGCTATGACATTTCTGCTTATTTGTTGTGGTTGATATCATATATTATACATTATTTACTAACTTTTTTGCTTAACAACTGTTGTTAGAATTAGTACATTTTATGTGCAGCCCAAGACAATTTTTTTCTTCAAATGTAGCCCAAGGAAAGGTTGAACACCCAATTTAAATAAAGAATAAAATAAAATTTCAAGTCTAAATGATTCTTTAAATCCAAAAAAATAGTAGTTTTTCTTCAGTTAACTTTTATATTTAAGAGCAATATAAATTTTAATTTCATTTATAATTCTATTTCAAAAATTTAATTTAATGATAGATAAAATTAACACTTTTAATTAAAATTAATAATAAATTGCTAAAACTTACATGTACTGCTTCATGAATCAATTGCAAATGAGCAGCTAAAGCAACAAATGCTTCATGGAGTCTTCTCATAATAACTGTTAATTCTAGATTTAAACAGATTAATGGATATATATTATAAATTGTAATATGTATTTGAATACATATAATAACAAAACAATATTTATTGTTTAATATATATATTTTATTGTAATGAAAGGGGAAGGAGGCAGATGCCAAAATGTCATGGTGTAGCACAGCCCATGGAAGACTTGGAGAGATTTCTTTCATCAAACTGATTATGGTCAATCTCTGTTGCTGATAGCTCTTTTCTCCTCATATCTGAGAGCCATTTCTTTACTTGAATGGACTCCTGCTATGTCTGGTCACACACTCAGTTGGTGTTTGTTTCTTCTCCCCCTGCTCCTGTCATATTTATACCCCCGATGATGGAATTTTTGCAAGATTACAGGTATTCACCACCTGGTCTCAGATCAGAGATTGGCATTCTTTTATTTTTTTTTACATCAAGTGATAGCTCAGAGCATTGATAAAAAAGTTCTCTCTGTAAGTAATGCATCAGTGTGTTGATTCAGGTGGGAGTATTGTCAATTACAGCTTCCCAACAGGAGGAATTTGATGGTCCCATTTTCTTTTTACAATACATTTAGTATAGGTATGTTTTAGAATCCATATAATGTATGAGACTATAAAACAATACAAAGAAACATTTTTTTGTGAATAAGAGTACAGTAAAACATAATTGAAAATACAAAGCAAAAATACATATTATAAAAATTATATTAAAAAAAAAAAAATGACAAACATAAAATAAAAGAAGAAAAAGGGAGAAGAAAGAAGGGAGCTTCCTGATCTCCACACCAGAGTTATTATACTGGATATATACTATGGTTGTAAGACTCATTATCACCTATGTTGCCATTATTTGGTAGCAATGAATTTTGCTAAGGCCTTGCAGGACTGCACTCAAAAAGATTCAAAGTTGGTGTGTCTGAGCATCACTAGAGTTATGAGATTGTTGCTCTTGAAATCCTTTTGGGCATTTCCCCTTTGAATTTGCATGTTGAGGCTAATGTCTGAATAGGTTATTATAGGCTCCATTATTGTGGGAGAAGGATTTCTTGGAACAAAAAGTGCAGCATTTGTCTTTTGAATGGGACATGTCAGAATGTTAGGGATGTAATCCTTAACATTCTTGAGATTGTTAAGGATTATATGGTGCCCAGATTTAGCTTCTTCAAGCACCTAATTCACTGATGCTTTTCTCAGCTTGGAGGGCTAGGGAAGTAGATTTGGGCTCACTATCAAGGGTACTGGTTTATGACTGTTCTAAAATCCTACTGATATAGGAGTAGGTGTTTACTGGAACAATGTCTTATTTTTATTCCCTTGGATTGTTTACCACTGTCTTTCATGCAGAAATCTATACTATTTCTGCATGTGTTAAAATCAATTTTGATAGATGTGTTAATAAACACATCATGTCAGACAGTCAAACTGCTTTAAAAGCAGTTCACGGCTCCCAATTTACTTCAAAACTTGTATGGAATTGTCATCATCTCATTGCAGAACTGACTACTAGGAACAGGGTTCAACTTGTTTTGGTGCCAGGGCACAAATGGATTGAGGGCAATAAGTTCAGAGTGGATTGATCAAGGAAGGAGCTTCTTTATTTGCCCTGGGCATCAGATCTGATGCATTTGGGTAGGTTGTTGGGAACTACTTGAATGCTCAGCATCTCTCCCACTGGAGGTCTATTCCAGGATTAAGGCAAGCAAAATCTCTTATTTTAGGTCCTTCATTACAGAGATGCTTGCATTGCATAAAATTCAAGCTAGGATTGCTATATGGCTCCTTACAGGGCACTGTCATCTTAGAAGGCATATACACTTAACTGGTATTGTTGGTAGTGCCAATCCTAGATGATGTCAGAAAGGAAATGAAACTTTTCATATTTTGTATGGATGGCCCTTTCAGGGCTAAGGTATGATCATCTATGATTGCATTTTCTTGCACAAAGATATTTTTACAGTCCCATTGAATAAGATAGTTTTTTGTGATTAAGATGGAACTTCTTATAGGAAGAACCTGTTAGGGGTACACAGTAGACTGACTACTGGTGGTTGCAATGCTAGGACTGTTTGTAGATTACAGGAAAGGGAGTCTAATCTGGTCTATATGGAATAAATGAAAAAATGCAAATGTAAATACCCTGAGGTTATTTAAATGGCATGGCACTTTTATTGTTTCATTGCAGCCATTCATTTCTCCTGTAAAATTCCAGTCAAGGCTACTTTATTATGTAGCAAACAATATTGAATGCAGTGCCAGCAGTAAAGCAACTTGAGGCAATTAGAGTAAAATAAAGATTATAATAGTTGTTTATATATGTATGAGAGGAGACAATTTTCATATATGTTGGGTTTTTTTGATCTAAATTTGAAAAGTTATAAAAAATTAAAGTTACTGAAATGAAGAAAAACATATAAGCATCATTTTTATTGAAAGACTAGGTCACACGGGTATAAAATACAGAATCAATATGCTGACATAAATGTGTTGGACATAAAAAAGACTGAAATGCATGATGCGACATAAATAAACATCATTATTTAACTATTGGCCAATTCTATGACATTGTTTGAAATTAACTGATTCAACATGAACAACAAAACTCAAGAATTGTTTACTTATCGATGGCCTCATTCATAAATTTATGGAATGTCATGGTTGTTCAGTCACAAAATTCAAATTCCAAAAGAACTGAATGAATATATGATATACACTGACGGAAAAAAAAATCCCAACACCAAGAAAGACTTGTGTTAGATAAATCAGTACATTATGCAATATTTTAAATAAAATATTATACAACTGTATAATTTTTAATTATAATAATATCAAGAGCCTGAAGTCATTGGCCATGAACATGCTTATCTTTTCCTCTGATTCTTTTTTTTAGTTAAATATTTATATAATTATTAGTTATTGTGAATTTTAGTTTAATGATGAATTAATGTTAAATTTTAGCACAATAGATTATTGAACAAAATTCTTTTGTAACACCTGTGCTAATGTTATAGACAAATATTCTATCTATCACCTTTATTTCCTGTTAGCCACATAGGAATTGAATTTTATTCAGTAGGTCCCTGACTTTATGGTTTGAGAAAATACAGATTTGCAAATCCTTTTATTTTTGTTAAATTTTCATAAAATATGAATGAAAAATTCATTACAAATTTACATTTTTGCAGAAAATGTAATTTGTATGGCTTTAAATTTTTTTTTATATATGCTTAAAGTATTCTTAAAGATTTCATTTTGCCATCCCTTTTACTAATGCACTCATTTATGCATACTGAATTTAAGCATCGTTGGATAATTGGATTTACATTGGACATTTTTTGGACAAATTAACTGTATAAATCAGGGATCTATTGTATTATATTTAATACATAATTAATTTAATGTTTATTATAATTATATTATTGTTAGAATTTACATGTAAAATAATTAATATTTGTATTGCACTGAAATATATAGACAGTTTCTGATATATGTAGATCCATGCTTACATAGATATTCCAACTTACAAGAAAAATCTATTGATCAAAGGAATAAAGCTTTAATGCAAACATATGAGAAAATGTATGCCATGCAATGCATTTTTACATATTTTTTTTCCTAATTTATCATTTATTACAAGTGCGTGTATTTTATGCATTATTAAATTAATTTTAGTTAACAAACTGGGTCTGGATCCCTCCTGAAAAAATGGAGATATGAGATTGGAATCTTCCAAGATGGTAAGCAATTGCTTTACCATGTAGTCATCCAATTGAATTATGAGCATATTCTTTAATATAAATATTTTTATTGTTATTTCTTTGTAACAGTCTTCTATTGTATAGGAAATGTTCTGACTTATATAAAGTTTTGCAAAACAATTCATATATGTAAGTTTAGGTATATGTGAAGACTTATCATATTGTATGTTCAGTGAGCAATGCCAATTGTTATAATTTGTAAATTAAACAAATCAAACAACCAAATATAATGTTAGAATGAAAATTTTCATTAATAAAACAGCAAATTAAATATCCTGGGTTCCATAACAATGAGCCACAAAGTAAAGACAGGGAATTAGCAAGTGTGGGAAAATAGACTTGGCATTTGTATCATTATTTATTGTTCTGTTGTCAAAAACTATAAAAATGACAAGTTCCTTAGCTGAAAAAAGAGTACTAAAGAGGGACTTAGAGCTATTATTATTGAGAAGCTATCGAAATTTTAGTAGTAATCATAGAAGAGTACAATCAGAAAGACTAATAGAAGTCAAGTTTAGTAAAGTCCAGGGTTGCCGAGACTTTCGTCACAGGTCCGGCATCGAAATGGGCCCGATTGTTGGGACATAAGGCATCTGATAGTTCGTAGGCCGCCACCAGAGAGCACTGTCTACCATCCAAAGCAATCGTGCCAAAATAAACTATTTAATATATAACAATATTTTGATAAATGAAGGCTTTGTGTTTATTCAGTACTGCCCCTAGGCTCGGGCAAGTGGGACAATTGTACCGGGCCCTGGAGTAAAATGTTCAACTTTTTATTTTTAATTTTTTAGTAAAAATATAAAAATCAATGAGTAAGATTCAAAACTGCAGCTTTTAAGTGTAGCAAAATTTGGTATATAAGAAAAATTCCAGATCATATCAACAAACTAACATTATAAATAAGTTAAAAGAAGTCAGATTAATAAAGCATAAACATTTATTTGATTATGTAGTAGAAGATGCATGTACAAATGATCCTGAAAATAATTTTTATAGAAATTACAGTAGAGCGTTGATTATCTGAACTAATTGGGACCAAGGGTAGTTCGGATAAATGATTTTTTCAGATAATCAATCTGATAACTAGCCATACTCTGATTGGATGAATGACTTTTGTTTAACTTTGATGTAAAAATTCTGCATCTAGCCATATAGCGGAAGTGATATCATCAGTATCAATACATGACATATTTACATTGCATTTTATGTCTGTGAGACCTAGCCTTTAGTAAATTCCTATAGTTGTTGTTATTATTATTATTATTAAAAACAGATATAAATTGAAATGACTTAAATCGAGGTAAGATTGTATCTATTTTGATATATTTAATAGATGAGAAGAATATATTAGAGTAGCTAAAATTAATTTAAAAGATAGGCTACAGGAACACAAGCATGAAACGAAAAGGGGCAATATATAGGAACTGCTCTGAGTAAAAAAGTTTTATTTAAAAATTAAATAATTTTCATAATAATAATATATTCATAAAACTTTGAAATCTTAAATTTTAAAGATTGTCAATGATTCTTTTATTTTACTATTTTATAAAAATCAGCATTAGAAATCAAATTGCATTATAAAAATTATGTCTTGTTGAGATTTATTAAGTTTCAAAGTGCTTTGCATCACATTGTAAATGTATGCTTGTTTGTGATAGATATATAGCCACTATAAAAAAATCAATACTTTTCAACTTTGTTACATTAAAAAGTTTCACATTTTAGCTTATACATAGGTTAAGATTATTTTTGTAACTTTTGTTATAAAGAATTTTTTAACATTTGTATAATCATTTCTGGAAGATATATACTATTAATATGTTATATGGAAATATTTTATGAAAGATGATAAAAATTTGTTAAAATTTTTTCTTCTCAGTCCATAAACCAATAGTATGGAACACACACATACACAAATTATTGAAAAAATATAAAAATGATGATCATCTTACCAACTAAATCAATTTTTATGAAATCAACTGGACCACGAATATGAACAAATACACCATTTTTTGCAGTAGTTTTAAACTGGAAATAAATATCTCCTGAATGACCAAAGTCAAAGGTTGGTAATTCTATTGTTGCATCTTCATAACGAAAGGTAACAATATTATCAAATAAATCTGAAAAATAAATCAAAAATTCAAACTTAAAATGCCATATTACTTTAATTCTATATCATTATTTAAAAATGGAAAATTAAAGTAAAATGAGATGTGAAGAATGATGATAAAATGAGATTAATAATATGAATTAATAAATCAAGTTAAGGATTAATCATACTTTTTAAATATGATAATTAAAAACATAATATTCATCTTCTAAATCAGCTTAAAAATTTAATGTATGAGATGGTATCCAGAAAGTAAAAATCAATTAAATTATTAAAAAAATAATAAAATATGAATTTGTAAAATTTATTTTTATACGAGATTATCCATATCATGAATTACTTCTTGACATAGTTGCCACCATTATTCAGACATTTATCAGAGTGGGGCACTAGGTTCTGTATATTCTCTGAATAAAAATTGACTATCTTTGTTATCATCATGAAAATTCTGACCAGTGAAAAACTTCTTCAGGTGTAAGAATAGATGTAAGTTGCTTGGTATAAATGTAAGGCAAATTGGGCTGTAGGGTTGTATTCCCATCCAAATGAGGTGATGTGATTTTGTGTGACAGTAGAGTGCAGTCTAACGTTATCATGGAATAAAATAATGCCAACACTCAACATCTTGTGCCTTTTGTTCTGAATGATGCATATAGTTTTCTCAACATATCACAATAAATAATAGAAATAAGGAATTGATTATTGTGCCTTTGAGCATGAATTTCATCAAAAAAATACCATGTATATCCCAGAAAATGATACACAATTTTTCTTGAAGATGTCTGATTGAATTTTTTAATTCTGATGAGCCATTATGTTTTCACTGTAAGGAATGCTGTTTTGTTCATGTGTGATATGGGATACTCATGTCTCATCTCCTGTCAGAATATAGTCTAACGTGGCATTGCCTTCTCAATGGGTAACATGTAAGGAATGCTGTTTTGTTCGTGTGTGATATGGGATACTCATCTCATCTCCTGTCAGAATATAGTCTAACATGGCATTGCCTTCTCAATGGGTAACATGTCAGAAATGTCAAAGCACTTGCAAGATGAATTTTTGTTATGTCTTCTGTGAACATTTTGGGCACCCAATGTGAACACAATTTTCAATAATTCAACTTATTAATAACAATTTCACACAATAGAGATCATGAAATTTCAGGAAACTGGAAAGAAATAGCATAAATTGTGAAATGTCAATTTTGAAAAAGTTCTTCATCAAACCTATACATCAAGTCATTAGTAACTATAGAAATCATTCGCTTTGAGCTGCATTGTGCACATTCTTTTATCCTTTGTTAAACAGCTGAATCCATCTCCTAATCATTCTATCATTAATTGCATATTTACTGTAGACTTCACAAATATGATGATGAATATCATTGAGTCACATTCCTAATATTTAAACATGAATGACAAACTGATTTCACAGAGCTGTTTGATTAACTTAAAATATTTAATGCTCAGTATAAAATGCAAACAAAAGCATTCAATGTAATGGTATCTTTTGATTGATAATGAATACAAAGGAATTCACATGTGCAATGTGTTAAAAGACACAAGAGGTATACACAAATGGAACTTACTTTCCAGATATGCCTCATATATTGAATATTACAATTTTTAAAGTATGTTAATTTAGTAAGATTTAATTTATATCATTTTTATTCAAAAATGATATAAATTTTTAAACATTTTTCAGACACACAAGAATATTTCTGGTTTATAGAGGTCATGAATATAAATTACTATTATTAAAATATAAAATAAGACACTGACATTTGAAAAATTCTGATCATCAATTATTAAAATTCTAAAATTTCTTAATAAAAAATATAAATCTAATTTTTCAAATATTCTTTTTACAGTATATTGTATTTATACAAACTAAACTAAAAATTAGATTCTAGTATGTAAAACTTGAGAAATATATAATTGCACATAATAATTATTTAAATTTATTTAGTAAAAATATTTTTACACACACTTGTACTCAATTATAAGAACATTTTAAAATATGAAAATATTGTATATATCAATTATATATATGTAAAATATAGCATAAAAACAATTATTGTTTTTATGCTAATATTTTATACAATTTCCAAAATAATTTATAATTACAATTATTGTAAATATAAATTATTTTGGAAATTGTAAATATAGAATAAAAACAATTGTAGCATAAAAGCCGAAATTTGGTTTCGGTTGTAAAATCTTGTTTCGGTCGGACACTACTGATGAACTTAGGGATATCAGACACCTTACATGCCCTTGGTGGATGGAAGAGGACAAATACAATACCAAAAGAAATATTTGTTCAAGCATTTCTACTGGCAGATGGCTTCTTATCGGGATTTGCCCACTCCAATAACATAAGGAAGATCGGCTCCATCAAATTTCTTGGCAGTTAGTGAAAGTGGTGGCTTAATGGGGACATCTTATCGGGGTTTGACTGTATTATGTAAATCAGAGATGTTTTGGTTACGTAAATTAATTGCTGAATACTTGAGTTCTTGCTGCAGTTGTTTGCTCTGCCACTTGTGTATTTTAAATTTCTGTGTGTGTATCAACCAGCTAATTTCATTAATAAAATGTGTTTGGAAGAAATTGTTGTTTGTACTGCAATTTTAGTGAATTTTTATTTTTATTAAGGAACAGTTTCTGGAAGATTCTAAGTTTCAGGCAATTAGAATTAGAGATAAAATTGGCCAAAACCTCATAAGACTAACACTTAAACTCATTTACACACATCTCATGGATAATTACTATATCCTGCTTATAGATTCTAATAACAATCATGTCTTCATCTTTACAAATTATAATAATTAAATATTACATTTATTCTACATATAATCCATTGAAAGAGACAATTTGTATTCACTTTGGATTAACAAATTGAGTTAATTTGTTAACCCAATTATTCATGAGATCTCAGTTTAAAAATGATATATAGATAGATGATGTCACTACATGTATTCTGAAAGATAAAAACCATTTCATTTTTTCAGCAATTTTTGAAATATTAAATTGGAAGTTCCCTTAATCAAATAAAATACCAAAAACTAAATTTAATAAGAAAATAATAAAATTAAAATAGAAATTTGAATTTGATTTCTCACAGATTCTTTAATACTCTTCTGAATGGAAAGAGGTTATACATTTACATTTGAAATTCATAAAAAAAAAGAATTAAGGATTAAATCTGTGCTATTTTCAAAATTACATAGTTATCTTTTAATTCTAATTAATATTTATATGCCTATAGATCTTGTAACCTAATGATATTGCTGATTCATATTTCTAACTTCATATAAAAATAATCTTTCTTCTAAATAATCTGAAAAATCATATATTTTCATAATAAAATGAATTTGATTCTTTGAGAAAAATATATGCTCAGGAGACATTTCCAAATAGTATTAGTTTCATATATGTTTTATCAAATATAAAGTTATAACAGATTCTCCTTTCTATTAACTAGAGGTAAAACTACATTTCTTTAAATTAATATCACCGTTCATTTTATTTCTTTAATTGCTTTCTTACATATTTATTGTACAATAATTAAAAATCTATTATTGTAGCACATTACCTGGCATTTTTCTTCTCATTCACCATTTGGTGCAACCTGATTTATAGAGGTTGTTTCTTAGCACATGATACAACAAGATGAAGAGAGATGATTCCTTGCAAAAATATAAGACAAAAATATAGAAAAAACATATTTCATTAATTACTCTAATTTCAAGATAAACATATTAAAAGTTTCTCTCTATCATTTCCAGAAAACATGATTGGTAGATGGATAGCCAATAGAAACCAATTTCGCATGACATTAATTGTCATTAATTCTTGCAAGCAATTGTCTGAACAAATTTTTCACAGCAAAATCACTAGAAAAGAATAAAATAACTGTATATGCATTTACACGTGCAGATGATAAAAGTAATCAAGCAAACAAAAACTATTATTCCATTATATGTATTCCTATTGCATTATTCTTTGACTACAAAATAACTAGTCTTTTCATAAATAATCATTATTAAATAGAGTAAAATTTTCAGCACTTTCCTTAGGCATTCTTCAGTTACAGATATTCAAATGTAATTAAAAAAAATTTTAAATGAAAAGTTGAATAATTTTTAATTATTACAATACTCACATTGAAAAAATTTAAAAGAAATATATATTGATGTATATAATAATTACAAAATAAATGTACTTATGCTATTACATTAACAAAAATTTTTTATTTTATAAAAATATTCTAAAATATTAAAAGCTTTTAAAAATAAAGATTTGAAAAAAATCTATAATTTTCAAAATAATAAGGAAAAATCTATAGAAGATAGTGAAAAATTTGGATTTAAGAATAGCTAGACCCTATACATTATTAACAAAGGTTCAATATTTTCAACAGCACTAACCAGCAGTCAAGAAAAAACAAGTTTTATTAAATAAACATAAAAACATTTTCGGTATATTTCTTATACCATCCTCAGTTACATGCGTTTTAGAATACAAAAGTTTTTGTTTAAAACTTTTGTATTCTAAAACGCATGTAACTGAGGATGGTATAAGAAATATACCGAAAACGTTTTTATGTTTATTTAATAAAACTTGTTTTTTCTTGACTGCTGGTTAGTGCTGTTGAAAATATTGAACCTTAACCTTTGGATTCCAGGCAATTCTATAGTAGATGATAAACTTTGATTATTAACAACTTCAGGAATTTCAGAAAATCTTGTGTCTTAATTCCCATTAATTCATTCATGGATCTAGTTCATAAGAATTATTCCTTTTATATGTTTATTATAAAAAATATTTCTTCTTTTTTTACTCCCTCTATTTTTTCGTAATATATGACAGAGAAAAGTGAATACTGAATTATCTTCCTCCTTTACAATTTCTTATTTTTTAATATCAACAAACTTTATTACAATTTATTGTTATATATCTTAAGAGGATTTTAATTTTTTACTAAAAGTGTACAGTTTTAGATAATTTACATGTTTTTTCAGTGATTGAGAACATGTTTTCCCTGATAACTGTCACAAAATTGTTTTGAAAATCGTAGATTTCATATTATATTTAAATTACTTATTTTACTTTTTCCAGTATCATAGTATAAATTAATATTAATAAATTACTTATTTTATCTTTTCCAGTATCTTTACAAAAGAGAGGGAAAATATAATTAAAATAATCTGTTTTACCTATTTTACAAAATGAAATGACTTTCTTTATTATTCTTGTTAATGCAGGTAACAATCTAATTTCCTAATATCACTAAATAATTATGACAGATTACAAAATCTTGTAATTTGGTCTATTTATAATCAACATTTAATTTGAAATTCATAAAAAAGTTAAAAAATTATTTATAGAACAAAGTTTATATTAATGAAAATATTTTATTTTAAAATATTAAAATCACTTTTTAAATTTTATTAAAATTTTCTAAAAATAAAAATGGTGTTAAATGAAGTTTTCCATTTGTATGAATATTGAAAATTTTTATTTAAATAACTTCAATAGGGAGAAAATAGACATTTTTATCTGAAAGTACACAAATCTGAAACTAGGAATTCAACATCTCAGTGATTAAAAAAAAGCAACAGAAGAAATAAATGTTTGATAAATCAATACTTGTTTTCAGATAAAATAAATCTGGATAATTATAACAGTATGACAAAACTGTATATTTCCATAAGAATTTTGGCATAATTATTTAGTTAAAATCTGACTATTTCATAAATATTCTAATTATGCATTTTTTAAAATAAAAATTATAATGAAAAGTATTACAGTTGTTTTAAGAATTGAATATTTTACAAATTTTCTTTGTTTGATACCTATAACAACAAGAAGCTATGTAAATTTGCATATAATTAATTAAAATCATGTTGGAAACTAAATTTTGAATAAAAGGGATTAATAATAATAATCTTTATTTAATACTAAAAAAAAAATATCAAACTTTTCAACAACTGGTAATTCATAACTATTTTTTTTAATCTAAGGTAATTGAGTTTAAAACTTATTGATAAATTTGGATATAAAGTCTAACCTCCATTTTACAATGTCATTGAAATGACTATACAATATAACATTAAAACAGAAAAATCATAAATGCACAGAAAAAGTTAAAGAATGTAAATTTAATTCTTTGTTAAAATATTTTTTTTTTTGTAGAGAATATTCTCTCTTTTTTCATAACTACAAGAAGTCTCCAACTTACAATGGGGTTGTGTTCAAAAATTTTGGTAATAGTTTGAATCCATCATAACTCAGAACACAATTTTCCATAGGAAGGATGTTATAAATGGAATATAGTCGATTTCACTTAATTGGACCACAAATTAATTGGGGCAGCTGTTTTTTGGGCCAAAACTCAAAGAATGGAAACCAAACTAATAAACTAATACATAATTTAAATGCTTCGGAAACCAAACTAATAAACTAATACATAATTTAAACGCTTAATTGGGAGAAACCAAATTAATAAACTAATACATAATTTAAATGCTTAATTGGGACCAGTAGCAGAAAAGCTCAAAGAACAGAAACCAAACTAATACATAATTTAAATGCTTAATTGGGACAGTAGCAGAAAAGGAACTTAGCAATTTTTGACATATTTTAGGGATTTTTTGAAAGTATGTCAACACTACATACACTATTATTTGGAAACACTAGTCTGATGTGAATCAGTTATCTATCATCGTGCATTTGACAAGTATGCGTCTGCTTGAGAGTCTACCGTTACTGTATCTAGTGATATTCATTTACAGTGTCGATTTTATTTAAAATTTTTAAATCTTGCCATAGAAGAAAAATGATTTTGCACTTTCAGGTAAAATTGCTTTGCTGGATAAAATTAAAAGCCAGCCATTTAGATTTTACACTTTCAAGTAAAATTGTTTTGCTAGATAAAATTAAAAAATGATTTTGCACTTTCAGGTAAAATTGCTTTGCTGGATAAAATTAAAAGCCAGCCATTTACATACATTCAAGTAAAGTTACTTTGCTGGATAAAATTAAAAGACAGCCATTTAATACAAGACAGTGTAGACTTGCTGATATAACTGGTGTACCAAAATCAAAAGACAGACTACACTTGATGCATTTTGGCAGAATTAAAATTTGAAATTGTAAAATTTATCATCTATGTATTACTTTTTCTTCACTATTTTTAGTACAAATATTTTCTGTATTTTGGTTTAATAAAGTAAGAAAATAGGTATCTAATTATTTTTTTTATCTATTTATTTATTTACCTATGTATTTCATATTTTATTTTAGAAATTATTATTAGTACATTTAATTGGGCAGCTGCTTAATTTGGCCAAAATGGATTAGTCCCAATGTGTCCCAATTACCGGAATCAACTGTATATATATTATAAATTATACAATAACTTAAATTGCTATAAATTACATTCCCAAACCATCAGAACTCAGAATATTCAATATGCTTTTAAAAAGTAGTAGTATATAATGATATTGACTAAACACTGTTTATTCTTTAAAACAAGGAAATTGTGTATTTTATGTCTATTAGAACTATATATGGGCAAAACTAAAAAAACACAATGTAAAAACAAAGACGGAATGTTTAAGTTATTTTCTTGTCTCCAAATTAGGCAATCTGCTGAATTATAAAGCTGTTGATTATCATTTTGAAGGATCTGGGGTTGAATTCTGAGTCTCACATATTGTTTTTCAGGAAAGTTCCAGGCCTGGCCAGGCTCGACAAACTCCATCTATCAACCTTTTGGCTGATCCCATCATAGATATTGGACAATCTAGGAAAAGCCCTAAAAGGGATTGCTGCCAAAAGTGTCAGTTAGTGGTTTAATTTAAACTAATTTAATCAAGTTTCTAACAAATATAAGAAATTATTTTTTAATGCTACTTTTCAATCATTGGCAGACTATTACATAATAGTATCTAATACTATAATATTAAATACTATTATATAGTAACTATATAGTACTAGATATTCTTATGATAAGTAAAAAATTAAAATTCCAAACAATATTATGAACTGCTTGCATCTGTGATAGAGTCAGTAAGACTTTACAGTAGGTGAATCAATGCCTGGGCTGAATTTGATAAAAAAAAATTTTCAGAAACATGGAATCCAAATTCCATGCTTCTATACAATTTAGGATTGAGATGAATGGGTTGAATCTTGCAATAACTTGTTTCTAAAAAACTTTGGAGGTATGAGACCTAAAATTAAATATAAATACTACATGGTGAAATACAACAAGCTTCCATCCTGGCAATAACTCAGCAATCTGATTAGCCATCATTATTGCAAAATCATCGATAACAGCCATCATAAGTACAGATCAATTTAAGTTAGACTGTTATAAATCAGGGACCTCCCATATTATTAAATTATGGCTACATCTTACAATTGATAGCATATTAAACTTCAAAGTAATGTAATATCTTAGAATCAAAGCAATATAACATTTGAATATTCATGACTTTCTTAATTGAATAATGAAAAAAAAGCATTTCCAACAGCAATTATTTTAAGATTTAATTTTCTTATTTTTCCTCAGTATTTGCGATTTGTATTTTTTATTTTCTTAATACATGAGGACAATCCAGACATTAAAAATGATGATAAAAATTCATTTATGATGCTATTGAAGAAAAAAAAAAATTTCCTCAATTAATCCTGATTTTATTATATAATTCTGATAATTGATATATCAATTCTTTGTTCTATAACACATATATAAATACTTTTTTTAATGCCAGAATGTTTGTTTTTTGAAAGTATTTGCTTTTGTTTTTGTCAAGTGTATGTATGTCAAATGATTCTCAGTAATATTTTATTAAAAATATTTCTCCTTTTCTATTTAAAACCAAGCAGTTTCTAATTATTACTTATATCATATGCATCATTTATATATGAGCTCATTTACATAATATCATGTAACAATATCAAATTTATTAGTAATCAATTCATGTCATCCTCTTTACAATTTAATTTTACACCAAACAAAACATTGATATCATTCTTATATTCTCACATCGGATCAATGGTAAACTTATTTAGATTAGATGACGTCAATAGCCGAGAGAGTTCGTATGGAAGATGGGTTTTCATCCCATAACATGTGATTGCTAAAGCTATGATTACACTGTGCAATTGTTCGCCGCATATGCGACTGCAACAGCGATGGCTCTTCCAACAAATTGATAAACCCCCTCCAAATAGCATGCAACTTCAATCATGCTTGAAAACAAGAAAGCTTGTTTACCCGGCAACAGGTGCAAGCTCGCAACCAATGAAAAGAGAGGAAATTTTTTACGTGCGTCCAAGATGGCGGTTACATGGAATTCGACCATAGATCAAATTTTATTGAATTATTACAATAACATAGTTGTTTGTGGGACTTCAATTCCATGGATTATCAAAAAAAAAAGATATAAAAAAATCATGCTTGGCATGAAATAAGTGAAGTTCTTAAAATTATAGCTTTATTCTTCTTAATCCTTTTTTAATTCCACTCATATTGCTAACTCTAAGTAGTAGATAACTAAAATAATTATTAAAACTGAATTAATGTTGTTATATTGCACAGTTAAATGCTAACCCTAGAAATAACATTTAAACAACATCAGCCTTGACTATAACTTCATTGGATGATTTTATTGTGCTCTCAGTGGCTGACTATCCATTGTTTCACAAGCTACATTTCCCAGTGTGACCACTATTTGGCAATTGCAACTCGTTGCCATTGCTGTTGCAGCCGCACGCGCGACGAAAAATTGCACAATGTGACCACAGCTTAACTACTGAGACGAAGAACATGAAAAGTAAGCCAACTCTTAAACTAAAATATAATACATTAAATAATGATAAAAAATAATGATAAATAATAAAAGAGCATAATAAGATAATAACAGGATAGGTCAGAGTTAGCTTCTTCACAGTAAGCCGATATTCTTTTATAGAACATTGATCATTTTCTCTCCAAAGTATCCTCTGGAAGTCCCTATCCTCAGAATACCTGAACATTTACCTGTATGAACATTTTTTCAATGTCTGTACATATGACAATGGGAAATGTTCTAAACTTCAATAAAATTGGAAACAGTATATGTTGTAGGAGAGGTCCTATCATAAGAATGTCATTTAAGGACACCAGTTGTATATTTTACCGAAGCCTCAAAACAACTTAATTTGGTCATTTTACATGATTCCTTAATAACAGAATGGTGTGGTAAATAAAATATATTAGAATGTTGTGCTTCAGATTTAGACACTAGTTCCATATGGCCATTTATTAAATACTTTCTCATAAATTTTTTATACTCTTCATAAATTATAGGTTGTTTCATGAGTCTATATTTTAAGCCCCTAAGTCAACAAATGGCTAAATCCCTTGAATCACCTAAACATGAGGTGGATTCCTTGAAGGGCAATTTCACAACAAAACAACTAGTATTATCTCAAAAGTAAGGGCATTTAAAATGATCTTCACATTACTGTTCTGCCTTAGAAAAGAGGTTTATTGTTGGAACTGAGTCCAAAGATGAAAACCATTGAACCAATACATCTGTATGTAGTTAAACATTGTTTACTGAAATAGGTGCTTGTTCTTTGGAGTCAAAAGTAACAGTTCCCGAAATCATCCAAGTTTTGAAGATATTGCAAGTGGGGAACTCTTAGGATCGGACTGCATTACTCCTGTAAGGTCATAAAAAATTAACACCTAATAAAATGTCAATAGGTCCAGATTTGTGAAATGTTGGTCTGCCAACATCATTTCATGAAGATTGGTTAACACTAACGATGGTATAGAATGATATAGCAAGTTATTAGTAATCTTGTTGATGACATATGCAGATACAAAAAAGGAATATTCTGAAGAAAAATGTGGATGAAATTGAATATTCACAATAACCATTAGTTTGAACTGGCATGGTGTCCAAACATGAAATGTGAATCCTTGCACAATTTCTAGATAAACAAAGTTTAGATAAACAGTTTTCAGAAATGAAATTGGCCTGGCTGCCCAAGTCCAAGAGAGCTCTACAGTTTACCAAATTGCCAATACTGTCACAGACCTTGATGATTACTGTACACAATAATACTTGCTGGCTTATTTTGTGCCGATCAGGGGAAATTCAGAATTATGTGATGAGCAAGTATTTCTAAAAACATTCTCCTTACTTGATACAGGTTGATTAGGATTGTCAGCTGAATTTAATACAGGAATTAGGAGTAAATATAATAGCTTGAGGTGACAAAGAGGTATTTACTGAACTTTGTTCATTTTCAGTTCTTAAATTTTTATTGACAGGTCTCTCAATATGTAGAACAGAGTGATGTGATTTGTTATATATCTTACATTTATTTGAACTTTTACAATGTTTTACTTGGTGTAATGATGATAAATTATAACATAAATTATTATTCTTCACAACTTTAATTCATTTCTGCACTCGATTTAAGAATTCAGAGCACTTAAATAAATAATGATCATTTTTATATAATGTACAAATATTAGACACTGATATTAAAGTAGTAATCTTTAACCTTGATTGTTTTTTAAGATCATTGTATGATGTTCTTTCAATTTCTAAAGTCTATTGAAACTACAAGTAAATGGCAGTAAATAGTAATTACAATATCTAAAGTTCTAGCATGATCCTTCAAGAAACATAATAACTGATCTAAAGTTCCCATTTGATCCTTTTTTTAAGATTGTTTCCACTAAGCTCGTGTATTTCAGTCCAGCTTTTTAACAAGCAAATAGACAATTAAAATATCACTGAATCCGCCTACATTTGGTTCTAAAACTTTTAAAAAATGAATGCATTCATTGGTCACATCAACAAGTTTTAAGAGTGAAAATGCTGTTTCGATGGTAGGAGTCTGAGAAATTAACCTTTTGATGAAAGATTTAGTCAAGTTTTACTTATTTGAATATCTCTCAACAAGCAGTCCACAAACTATCTCATAATTAGCATCGTTAATAGGATTAGAATGAATAATCTTTAGCGCATCTGTCATACATGAATACTTCAAATACTGAAGTTTTTGAGCATTAGATAAGTTATTGTTCTTATGGACATAAGGCAAAAATAAATAAGAAAATTTGATCCATTCCTCCAATTTACCACTAAAAATGGGAAAAGATCATTTTATTTCTGCAACTGAACTGCTATCATTTGAAAAATTATTCCATAAGGAATTTTGTTTAATAATAAGATGAACATCCATCCAAGATATCTTGAATATTTCCTTTCTCCTCAATAAATTCATCAAGTTCTTTATCTTCACAATTTAAGAAAATTCTATCAAAGAGTTCATTTAATTCTTCTACATATGATTTAGTTTTACAATCAAATAACTGTACTTGGGCCACATCAGCCATTTCACTCATTGCATTTACTCTTTCTCTAAGTTTAGTAATGTTACTTTTAAGAACCTTTTTAGTTTTAAGTGCCTTTAAATACACTATGATTAAGAAACTAAGCAAAAGATGGAACTCACCCAGACTTGTTGGCAGTGAACGAAAACAAAATCATTTGTCACCGGATTGCAATAAATGGTGTTCCAAGCTCTGAACACAATATTCATGCCAACTTCGAGGACACAAAATTCAATGATCCACCTTGACAAACCAAAATATGTATGATCATTGAATGCAAATAAATTTAGTTGAAATGGACTGTAATAATTAGCTCTATTTTGTTGACTAGTGTGGCAATACAAACCAAGATGGATGCAACATGCTTTCCTTCCACACGAGTACAAGAAATAAAATTAAATACATATGTAAATAAAGTGCCCCGTGCCTGAGAAGTAACACTTTTACAAAATAAACAAAAAACCGAACACATATCATACATTGTTTTGTATGTTTTATATATAAAGACGAAATATGAATGCATCAACAACTTGAATTGTGTTATTTTATTCTTGCTATTCTGAGGATAGACTTGATTATCTGAAAGTACTAATAACTTGTTTCTTCATTAAAGATGAGTCTTCTTAAAGTTGATTTATATCCTTTCATATTTCTTCTTTGTTCCAAACAGATAAATATGAAGGATGAATTTTTAACTATTTTAAAATTACAATAATTTATCACATTTAAGAAAATTAACAATTGCTGTCATTTATATTTCTATGAAACAAACATATTTTATGCTTTTGAACAAGTTTTTTATCCACTGCATATTTCTCTTTGAACTATTACATTAATTTTTTTTTATCAACTTATATTAATAATTTTATTAATGTTATCTATTTAAATGTGAATTTAATATATCTTTCCTAAATTGTCTTATTCATTGTAAAGACTAGACTACAATAGTATTTTCAGGTTCCTGGTAGATATCCATCCTAATAATTCAATTTTCTCAACATATCTATAAATATTCAAATCTATTCTTATGCATTAATGCTAATATAGTAAATAATATATATTGTTCACAAAACTGTACATAATTTTTCATTCAATAATTCTTTATAAATACATTACAATATTCATTAACTTATGACTATTTTAAGCAGAATTTATCATAATAGTAAATCATAAAAACTTTACAGTAACTTTAAAAAATTATTTTATTGTTTTGACAAGTAATTCAGTTAAACGATTTAAAAATTTTTTCTAATAAAAAGAATCATAAAAAATATTAATTTTGTTAGTTTTAATAACTAAAACTAAATAAATATCAAAATTAATATATGAAATAGAAAAATTATTTGAAGTTCAATTCATTTTTGCTATTTAAATGCATTTTTTAAGTAATAATTTAAGAAAATACTTACAGTCACCACTGCATTTTAAAGAGCCCAACATATAACGTCCTTTCTTGTTATCAGTAGTTGAACCTGTATCTCCAAATCGTAACTGTCGAACAGGTAAATATTCTTTCTGAGTAATTTCACCTTCATCAATGTGCCATTCATTTTCTTCTGCATCACAATTACACCATTTATTTCTATTCACACAAGTTCCATATAGACCACAACTGCATTTTCGGGTTCCTGGTAACGATCCACCCCAATAATCCATTTTTTGATTATTTCGACTAACCCACCATGAAAAAGGCAAGAATGGATCATTTTCTGAAACTGAAATAGAAAAGCAATTATCTTTTTATTACAATATTATAAAAAATTTTTTTTATTAAATTAAAAAACATTTTATGTTTTTAATAAAAATGAATTTTTATATAACTAAATTTAAAATTTTTCATATAAATTCATAAATGTATAAAAATTCATTTTTATGTGTCTGTTCTGTTATATAAATATTTAATATTCACTACATATATTTAACTAAATTTTGTATATGTATTCAGGATGTTTTCTGAAAGATTGCTTTTAAAATTTCTGTTTCAAATATTAATCATCAAAATTTAAATAATTTATTATTATTATTGACTTATCATTTAAGATATACAGGGTCGTGCAGGTAAATCCGGACAAATTTAACGACGAATTTTCGCTATTTCTGTTTTGGCGGGAATTTGGCTATACTTGCACGTGACACGGTAGTGACCTTGGTAGAGAGTAGGCATTCACAAAATGGCCGCCAAGTCATCAGCACGTGCAGAGCACGATCGGAAAGTGGCTATACTCGATTCTCTTCGCGCCGGAAAGTCGCCGCGAGAAATAATCGAGTAGTTCGGTTACAAAAAGACGCAGGTTTATGACCCAGCGAAGAAGTTCAGGGAGTCTGAGACGGAGGAAGTTATTCCTGACCGGGTCAAACATCGAAAGCGGTCTGACTAAGAGGAGTGACGAATTTGTTGCCGATTTGATCGAGTGGCGATTTGTCGCCGATTTGGATCGAGTGGCGATTTGTCGCCGCAGTCGCCCATACCATTGGTCGCCCGAGTTGTGGCCTCCCTCAAGCCCCGACTGCAATCCCCTCGACTATTACGTGTAGGGGCGTTGTCGAATCAAAGGTCAATGAAAACCACCGTAACAGCAAAGACTCCCTGAAAGCTTCCATTGTCGAGGTCATGACCTCGATAGACCGAGAGGAGTGAAGCGTGCGTGTCAGAGTTTCCGGACCCGCCTGGAAAAAGTTGTAGCATTATATGGAGGCTACATAGAGTAACTGCAATTGTAAATAATGTAAATATGTTTTTATGTAGTTTTCTTTATAATAAATTTATTTTTTCTTGCAATTTTGTCGTTTTTAATTACATCGCGATTAGTCCGGATTTATCTGCATGACTCTGTATTTGAGATTAATAATTTTATTTTAAATATATCTCTAACATATTATGTGATGCCAATTAACAAAATTAAGCCTAAGTAATATGCAAAACACTAAAATCATCATATCTCATTTAATTTTAATCTAAATATTTAAAAAATTTTGCAGTTTATTATAATTTTATTCTCTTTCTAACAGTGTAAGTATTTTTTTAATTTTATTTTTTCAGAAGTTTTAAAATCCCAAATCGCATGTAGACAATAAAAAAACAACAACAACAATTAATATACAACTGAAAAATAATAATCAAATTAAAAATGTCATGTAGAATGAAAGTTATGCTGAATGGAAATCACAAATTTGGAACCTATAAGAAAAAGAGGGCAAGCTCAGTCTAGCCATTATTAAAGTAACACCATTTCCAAGTGCAGTGTAATTTATTCAGATCATCTTCATTCTAGACTGCACTTTCCTCCACTTTCTCATAGAAGATAGTGAACACCTCAGCTATTAAAATACTTTTTAGATTACTTGTATTTCTTCATGAGCAGCAGAATTCGAAGGTTTAAGTTGGTTGATTGAGTAAAGTGGATTGGAGTTTAACAACACAAGGACCTCATAGGTGAAACTGCACCATAAAAGTTAAACCTTAAGTATATAATCTTTTTAAATACTTTCAAAATCTAGTTCACTGTTAGAATACAACTGAATACTTAAATAAATGCCAAATTCATTGCATCAAAGTGTTGCAATGTGATGCAACAAAGAGAAGCTTCATTTTTAATATGGGCATGGCATAAAGCAGTAATATAATCCATTTCTGTAGCAAAGATCAATTTTTTTGATTTTATGAATATTTTTCCAATAGTTAGTTACCAGGAATTTAAAAAATTTTAAATTATATATATTATTCAAACAAAATTTAATATTTCTTACCTGGTGTATTAAATAAATTTGAATTTAGACATTCATAGCCCAGATGCTGTTTACAAATATATGACCGATTTACCAGTTCTATAATTTGATCCATTTCAGCATTATACATAATATCTTGAATAAATGCTCCTGGTTTTGAATATCCTTTTATTTCCGTACGATATTCATGTTTATGATGCAGTATTGTCATGGCTGGCTCTTCAACTAAAAATACATCATTTTAAAATTAATTAAATTTTTATTTTGTTATATCATCAAATATATATATATAAAAATAAGTAATTTAAATTTAAGTAGCTAAAAGAAATAACAAGTCTGAAGAACCAAAATTAAATAGGATTTAATTTTGGCTCTTTTTCCTTAAGTAGGCCTTCATATACACTATAGCTATGAACACCATAGCCATAGTCAATTAATGGAATCTATACAATTAATTCCTTATATCTATTACATAATTACATTCAGATAGGTGCTAAATTTGTATAGATTCCACAATTAGCCCCATTTCAACTTTCTTAATAGCTTGTATTAAATCTGCTTTTGCTAATCAACTGCAATATCATATAAGCACAATAGTACCATTAATTCCATTATAGTTCTGGACAATATCACATCTCGCCAATGTTCAGGAAGATGTGATTACATCATTAGGGATAATTTTGTGTTTATAGATGTTAAATATATTATTTTTTAACATATGTAATTTTTTGTCTTAGAAATAATTAATAATATTTTCATGTTATATTGTATTTAATCTGTTAATTACATTTTAGTTTATAATATAGCTTTAACTAATATATCATTAATACTGAAGAATATATAATGCTCAAATTTAATTCTATTCTAAAATTCCATGTTTTTCAAAATCAATTGATAATGATCTAATGAAAGATTGAAAACTTCTTTGATGATTAAAAATAATGAAATGAATCTTGTGTTGAATAAATGAAATGAGTATTATATTTATTGGGATCAATAAATATATAATAAATAATAATTCACTATAGTTTGAGGATTAATCAACCAAATATTCCTAACTAGCCAAATTATATACTTGGCGACTTACTTTTGAATTAAACTACCAAATTAACTATTATTTATTAATTACGCTATTACACTACAATGCCATCATTTATTGGATTAATAATTGTTTAAATTTAGGCTAAGGTGCTGCCATCTGTTATTTCGTAATTAAACAATAATTTATTACTATTAAAAATTTTCCTTGGTTAAGGTGGCTTAAATTTAAATAATTATTAATCCAATAGATGATGGCAGCATAGCACAATTAATACATAATTGTTAATTTGACAGTTTAATTCAAAAGTAAGTCCCTAGGGGTCTAATTCGGATAGTTAAAAATATTTGGACAATATATAATATGAATTATATTTAAAGATATGCAAACTGTTCAAAATTCAAACTGAGTTGAGTTTCGGAATAAAATTTGACTTGACTGGAAAATTTCAAACTGCAATATAATCTACATAAACCAATATAATGTAGTACTTTATAATCTGGCATTTTTCTAACTTGAGGATATACACCAGACTGATCTACACAGTATGACTGATAAATAACTGGACTGATGCTGTAAAAAAATGAAACAATGACTGTACTGATATAAATCTTTTTTTTCTTCAAAATATGTTGCTTCTGCATTGATACAGCATTAGGAATGATCAAATAATGAGTGGAACAATTTTTGAAGCTCTGATTTTACTCTCTTATCAAGTATTCTTGTCATGGCAACTTTGACTGCTTTACTATCACCACATTGGGTCCCTTTCATTGGCATTTTTAGTTTCGGAAACAGAAAATAATCATATGGTGCTGAATCTGGAGAATAAGATAGATAGTCGAGAATGCACACTTGTTTTCAAAAGAGGAAGAACCACTTGACAGATAGTTTTGTGTGCCAGTGCATTGTCATACAAAAGAAACCAACTGCCGAGTGCTTTGTATTCAGGTTTTTTCCATACAATTCTTTTCCACAAATGCTCCAAAACACCCAAATAAAATTCATCAGTAATTGTTTGACTCTCTGGAACAAGTTCCCAATGAATAATGCCTTTGAAATCATAAAAATGAATGAGCATTATCTTGATTCTTAACTTTTAAAAGTGCAATTTCTTTGGTCTCAATGAGTTAGGCAATTTCCATTTGGCACTCTGCCACTTAGTTGATGGATCATATTAGAAACACCACATTTCATCAATAATAGAAATTATCAAATTCAAGAAGTTTTTGTTCCTCCAAGTTGTTTTAATGATGACAAACAGCCAGTCCTTGCAGTGCTTTCTTGATCACCAGTTAATGAGTGTGGTACAAATCTAGAACAAATATTCTGTTTAATCAAATTCTTTTATCATTATTCACAATGTCATAATTGACAGTGATGAGTTTTTGCACTTTGTTCATGAGTTCATCACTATTAGCCAACTTTGAACAACTGGCTGTTTATCATCATTCAAATCTTCTTGGCCATCCTTGAAGCATCTGTACTATTTAAAATACTTATGTATGGGCTATACAATTATTTCCTAAACTTCCCTCAACATTTTAAATGTTTGTATAGCCATTTTCCAAGTTTAAAACAGAATTTAATATTTGCTTTCATGGCAACATACCAAAATACTGACATTAAAATGTCAAGAACTTTTGAATCTATTATCTAATTTCATAAAAATTTTAACAGTTGGTAATTCAAACATAAGTTCATTGAAAATATTAATGTCTACTATGTAGCATTTAGTGTCAATAATAGAAATTTGGTCCCATTATTTATCAGACATACTACATATGTTAGTCTTAACAAAAATTCTCTCTCCAGACAAATTACAGTGGATCCTTGTTTAACATTGAGGTTGAAGTCCTGAAAATCATGACATTAACTGAAACCAGAAGACCCATGAGTGGGTTCGGCAAACTGCAGCTCGTGAGCCACATGCACTCTTTGGGTATGTTCATGTGGCTCTGAAGTAAAATTGAAAATAAAACTATCATAATTTCATTTATAAAATTTTTAAATAATTTTATTCACATAATGGTGATCATTTGTTTTATAGGTCTCGCAAAACTTTGTGGCACTAAAATGCGTGAAACATGACGTCAGGGAGGAGAAAGCGAGTAAGAAGTTATACAGAGGAAATGGAAAGTTGATTAAGAAAATCTTAAGCAGGGAGCTAATAACCAAAGTGATTAATAATGCTAATAAATGAGTGCAAGGGTGCCAAACGTTGACCAGTAGCATCAAGGCTGTTTGAGTAGCATCGATAGCCAGTAGAGACCTTGGTAGAGAACAAAGACAATTATATTTATGATCAAATAATTTTTAAATTGTTGTGAAGAATAGATTTGGCTCTTCAATCTCAAAAGTTTGCCGACCCCTGCACTAGAGAGAGAATTTTATCATTATAAATCAATGTTGCAGTATTTTTAAGAAAACAATTTAGTCAGAAACAATAAACTGTCTGACTAAATTCTTTCCCTGCAGAGTGATAGCTTTATCTATCTTACAGACAAGACAATCAAGATGTGGATGTTTTGGAACAAGAAAATAATATGTAGTTTCAGATGAAATAGAGTATTTAAAAGCCATTAAAATAATTGCAATAAATCATATCAGATAATCATTTAATTAAAAAAACAACAGAAAGATTGACAATATGGCTTTGTGAAGAAGTAAGCTCAAATTTATAACATACTGAATGAAAGTCCCTTTTTTCAGTTGCAATATAAGTTTTTGAAAGATTTTAATAGATATTGATATAATAGAATGCTATCTCCAATATTTTAATAAAATATGGAGATAGCATTCAAAAAATAATGCAGATAGCATTCAATTATCTATTAGTCATAATTATAGAGCATTACATGCTATTCAAGCTATTATATACATGACATTACTATATATCCCCATTTTACAAACATCCTTAAACAAAAAATGAAAATTAAAAAAGAATTAAGATATGCATTAAGAATGTAATACTAATTCATAATCTTATTTTTCCAACTTAATATACATATAATTTGTATTTAAATTTTATTTGGCAAAATTTTACATTTGAATAACTGTCAGTTGTCAATATAAAATTATCAGTGTTTTCAGATTGAATACAAAAACTTTGATTATCAAGTTGGTCAGACAAAAGCAATTAAAACATTTCCAAATTTTACCAGTACAATTTGTGATTTTTCACTGTTTTCATAATTAAAAAAAATCCTAAAATAAAAAAAAATAATTTTGAGACACCAGTAAAAATTCATTATAACAAAATGATTATAAAAAGAAGACTAACTCAGAATTTGATTTATATAGGTTTTACAAACAAAAATTTCTCTATTTATATTGTATAACTTCCTGAATATAGTAAGTAAAATCACCATTTAAAGAAAAAAAGCAACCATTTTTTGTCATAAAGGATTATAAGCTTACATATAATTAATTACAACAAAAATTTCATTCACAGTATTTCCATATACCATATGAAATACAGCATTAAATATTGAAATTATATCTCAGATGTGATTTCTGAAATATCTAGAAATGTCTACATTCATTTCTTTATTATATCAAATTTCTGTCTATTAAAATTACAATCAAATAAAAAATCTAAATTTTGCAATAATATGCTTTCTATTGTGTATGAATATCAGTTATTCATATGATATTTATTTTTACAGTACCACTAAACATAAAAATAATTGCATTTCTGATGGTAAATTATGTCATACAATCTTTACCACATTCTATGATATAAATTCTATATAAAATTATCAATTTTTCTATATAAAATATAAAAATTTTATAAATTATCTAAGTAATTATTGTAAAATTTCTTCCTTATATAATTTTCTTTTCAAAATTTAAAAAGAAAAAAAAAATCATGTAATTTTTTTATCTTCAATTTTATTAAAATTATATTCATTACAAATATCAGAAAAATTTTTCATAATTTTGAGTTTGCACTGAAACATTATTCAAATAATGAACATTAAGAGACAAACATACAATCAAAATGCATGATTTTGCTGAAACAGATAGATCAAAAATGCAGACAATCAACACCAGCTGCTGGAAATGCAAATCAGTGTTCTACTCCACTATTTGTCACATAACTGTATTTTTTTGTAGATAGTTTTGCAACTGTTTATAATAAAAGTTAATAAAAATAACATTACACATTTTATAAACAATAGAAATTTTATGCTGCATATAAAATGGTTATGAGTCCATGGTAATATGGTATTTCCTTTGTAATTTGTTTTAAAACAAAATTGTTTTAATAAATAACAATCACAGATTAAAATTACCCTTTATAATACCATATGTGAAAAACTGAAAGATAGCAGAAAATTCATTGTAAACTAGACAGTGGCTAATTCATTTAGAATCATAAACAAGATAGAGCATTTCTGGTAAAGAACATCACACAAATTACTTTTATCATAGTTTATATATATGAGGCCATGATCACCAAACAGCAGCTATCTTATTTTGGACATGTGATGCGTGCAGAACATGGATTGGAAAAGATGATTATGCTTGGAAAGGTGGAGGAAATCAGAAGAAGAGAACGACAATGAATAAGATGGATAGATACGATCAAGACAACTACCGGAATGACTTTGAGAGAACTGTCAATCTGACCAAAAGCAGGTCTGAATGGAGAGGATTTGTCCACGCAATCACCAGAAGTCAAACTCCACTTGATGGCACATAACAACAACATATACGATAAATTTTATTTATTATTATTTTTCTTATATTGAAACTAATAAGACCACTTGATGGCACATAACAACATATACGATAAATTTTATTTATTATTATTTTTCTTATATTGAAACTAATAAGATGTTTATAATTATACAGATTTTTATTGAGGTAATCTTTCCTTTTCATAATGCAAAAACAGAACAAAAATGGGGAAATAAAGTGAAGTAAATTAACATGCAAAATGCATACACAAAAATCATACCTAAGCATATATACATTAATTATGTTCTCATGTATAACAAATAACATCTATAAGAAATAATTTTACAATAGTCATATTATACTCATTACAACAAAATTTTTATTATAGTATGATTGCATATGCATAATCATATGCTTATCACAGAGAGAACAATTTTTTCCATGCTAATTCAGTCAGATCAGAAATAATTTTAAATCAAATTTTTAAAATGAAGATAAGAAAAAAAAAGAAAAAAATAAAATTACATATTATAATTTTGTATTTATAATATTAATGGATTTTGATTTTATGTTGATCTATATTATTATTATTATTATTATGCTCATCATCATCATCATTATTATTATTATACAGGTAAGCCTCAATTAGTGCGAGTTCAAATAATGCGATTTCAATTAGTGAAACTTATAAAAATGATACCATTTTTCAGTTAGTGCGAGCAAATAAGTTAATGCGAGTTATAAGCATAGACCAGTCTTACTAACAAAGCTCCGTCTCCTTTTATAATGATCAATTAACAAATTACCGTTAATTTTCGGTTAGTACGACCGGACGAGGAGCAGTCCAAGAACAGTCACTTGGCTTTGAAGGGGTAATAGACGAAGAGCAGTCCAAGAACGGTCACACGATTTTGAAGGGGTGAAACAGACGATAGTAGTCCAAGAACAGTCACTTGGCTTTGAAGGGGTGAAACACCAGATCAATTAACAAATTACCGTTAATTTTCGGTTAGTAAAACCGGACGAGGACAGTCCAAGAACAGTCACTTGGCTTTGAAGGGGTGAAATATCAGAAAGATGATTAACAAATTACCGTTAATTTTCGGTTAGTAAAACTGGACGAGGAGCTGCCAAGAACGGTCACACGATTTTGAAGGGGTGAAACATCAGAAAGATGCAAATTACCGTTAATTTTCGGTTAGTAAAACCGGACGAGGAGCAGTCCCAACGGTCACACGATTTTGAAGGGGTGAAACATCAGAAAGATGGGTTTTTACTTTTTCTGAGTATTAATTTTCGGTTAGTCGACCGGACGAGGAGCAGTCCAAGAACAGTCACTTGGCTTTGAAGGGGTAATAGACGAAGAGCAGTCCAAGAACGGTCACACGATTTTGAAGGGGTGAAACAGACGAGGACAGTCCAAGAACAGTCACTTGGCTTTGAAGGGGTGAAATATCAGAAAGATGATTAACAAATTACCGTTAATTTTCGGTTAGTAAAACTGGACGAGGAGCTGCCAAGAACGGTCACACGATTTTGAAGGGGTGAAACATCAGAAAGATGCAAATTACCGTTAATTTTCGGTTAGTAAAACCGGACGAGGAGCAGTCCCAACGGTCACACGATTTTGAAGGGGTGAAACATCAGAAAGATGGGTTTTTACTTTTTCTGGACACACGATTTTGAAGGGGTGAAACATCAGAAAGATGGGCTTTTTGGTCACACGATTTTGAAGGGATGAAACATCAGAAAGATGGGCTTTTTGCCGCTTGGCTTTGAAGGGGTGAAACATCAGAAAGATGGGCTTTTTGCCGTTCTTTGGCTTTGAAGGGTGAAATATCAGAAAGATGGGCTTTTTGCCATTAATTGTTTAACATTACTGTACTATTATTTAGCTTTGCTATCATATATATACAGTTTAGTACAAAATTTTCCTCTTTTAAAAAGTATCGAAATGGATAAAAGGAAAAACACTTTTGATGATAAAACAGGAAATGAAAAAAAGAAGAGGTTAGTGTAACGCTACAGCAAAAAATGGAATGATTGAGCGACATAAAAGCGGCTCAACTTCTTCTTTCGATTTCGGTATTTTGGTTTTGATTTGGCGGTTGGTTTGATGATGGTATGAGACGCATTTCCTGGTAAGTTATTAATTTAGATGATGAACAATGATGTAAAATACTGGTAAGTTATTAATTTAGATGATGAACAATGATGTACACAATTCCTGGTAAGTTATTAATTTAGATGATGAACAACGAGTAAAATTCGCAATTCCTGGTAAGTTATTAATTTAGATGATGAACAATGATGTAAATGCAATTCCTGGTAAGTTATTAATTTAGATAATGAACAATGATGTAAAATATGGTATGAGATGCAAATCCTGGTAAATTATTAATTTAGATGATGAACAACGATGTAAAATATGATTTGGTAAGTTATTAATTTAGATGATGAACAATGATGTAAAATATGAAAGTAATATTTTCTTAAACAGTTAGTGTAAGTTAGTATTGTGGTTATTCATCATGAGGTTAGCTATTCATTTTTCTCAGAATCTCACAAAGCAAGAACCAATTACCATATTTTACATTTAGTTAATACTTCGAATACTGCAAGAAATTCGTGGAACCAATTATTCGCACTAATCGAGGCCTACCTGTATTATTATAAATCTGAAATTAGTTAATATATAAAAATTTTACAAACTAAATCCTGAAGAGTAATAACCAATTGCACATCATTCATGCCAAACATAATATACTTAAAATTAAATGCTAAAATTATACATTATAAAATAGAGAAGTTATTTAATAATCAAGAATAGATTTTCTGAAGTACCAAGTTTATCAGTTTTTGTTTCATAAAAATCTTAAAATTGAAATTACAATAAATGTATCAGTAAAGTTTGATTCTATTGTTGTTTATTTGTATTAGACACCTACAAGCAGTACAATAGAGTCAGGCATCAGATATGTGCAAAAAAAGCCTTTCTGAAACCCTAAACTATTAAATGAATTTTATTATAATATATCAGTTATAAATACATTGTGTTTGAATCAAATACTTTGTGTATTTATTCAGTAATTTCATTTCACATTAGAAACAGATGTTGATATTTAGGGAGGTACATTGATGCAAATTACTACTTTTGTCAAGTCATTTCTAACATGATTTTTTTGACTTATAATAGGATCATCATAATATAACACTAAAATAAGTAAAGGAATACTTGTACCAAAAGTTAACTTAATCACAAACATACAATATGATTGCTAATAATATGGTTATAACGGTTATATTAGCAATCATATTGTAAGTTTGTCATGATATGACTAGAGCTGATTATCAACAATATGTTACAAAATATTTAAATAAATATAAAAGTTAAAAATAAAACAGCAATATATTGTTAGTGGATAATCTGATTTCAATTTTTATGATTAATATAACTATAAATTCCATTGTTATTTTATTATAAAATTAATTAAACTATATAATACTAATAAAAAACTACTATATAACTTATAATAATACTAATATTATTATAACTTACAAGGAAATTCACAGGTAACTTTAAATGGTTCTAATGGGCCACTTCCATCTACATCAATTTGTATGTCAACTGTCCCTGAATCTTTATTTGCAAGTCTAAAAGCTTCACATGAAAGAGGATGTTTAGCTTAAAAATAAAAATAATTTTAAGTCAATATTTGGAAACATTAATAGATCTTTAATACTTTTATTTAGTTCTTTATTTAAATAATTTTTATTTTTCTTTTTAAGTTTTTGTTTAATAAAGAGCTAAGAAAGAAAACAATCAGCAAGTATTAAATAATTGAAAATATAAAAGCAGTTTCATAGTTACAAATATCCAAGTTATGAATCTTTGCAAAAACATATTAATTTATGTTTAAATTTTTGAAAAATTCAAAAATTATGCAAAATTTAAAAAATCTGAAAGCAAAATGGTCTATGATAAAAGATATACAATTATGCAATATTTATGGATTAACACATTATTTCAAGATTGAAGAGTTTCTACCAAAAAAAAAAAAACGAATGCCTCATATAGAGTGATTAATTTGCAAAATTCGTATATAAGATATTACTAATTGATCAAATTAATAATAAATATTATGCAATAAATCATATACAATATGCTTAGATACCTAATTATAAATATATTTTTAGTTACAAATATAACATATTATATATTAAATACATGAAACAAAATTCCATCACAAAAATGTAGAAAAGGGGAAGTTAAATTTCTAATATTTATTTTATGCCTTAAAAATCATTGAGCCGATTACAGAAACAAGTGTGGGGATCGGAAACCCCCCCTTTTTTATTGTCGCGAATTCAAATCGATATCAAATAACACAACTGATATAAAATTTAATGATGCAGTTCGATTCAAAAACAGGATATATCAAATTGCTTGATTGTTTTTAGTAGACAATAAATCTTGGAAGGTTTATTCAAGAATCAATTCAAAGTCTAACTGGATGACACCTGAGATATCTGATGATTGTGTAAGAGAGAATAGCAATGATACCCGGGAGAGAAAGGTGAGGAGAGGTCAGCCAAATAAAAGAGCTGGAGAGACCAAGGTACAAAAACAAGTGTGGGGATCGGAAACCCCCCTTTTTTATTGTCGCAAATTCAAATTGATATCAAATAACACAACTGATATAACATTTAATGATGCAGTTCGATTCAAAAACAGGATATATCAAATTGCTTGATTGTTTTTAGAGAAACAAGTGTGGGGATCGGAAACCCCCCCTTTTTTATTGTCGCGAATTCAAATCGATATCAAATAACACAACTGATATAAAATTTAATGATGCAGTTCGATTCAAAAACAGGATATATCAAATTGCTTGATTGTTTTTAGTAGACAATAAATCTTGGAAGGTTTATTCAAGAATCAATTCAAAGTCTAACTGGATGACACCTGAGATATCTGATGATTGTGTAAGAGAGAATAGCAATGATACCCGGGAGAGAAAGGTGAGGAGAGGTCAGCCAAATAAAAGAGCTGGAGAGACCAAGGTACACACTTTTCACAAAGTCAACCTCTTTCCACAAAGTCTTAGAGGCTTTGGATTCTAAGTTTCAACTCTGTTTGTTTTGCTGTGCATCCTCTCCTGTTTGGGTTGTCTGTCAGAAAATCTCCTGAATTGTCATAAATTATAAGAAGATTTCCAAGGAAGTTAATAGAAATACTCTTCCATCAATTTCCATTCAAATTCATGCTGTATTGTGCCTGTAATCATCTGGACTAAAGACTATTATTTCTATAGGGACTAAAGACTATTGTGTCGTCTACTTTTCCATTCAAATTCATGCTGTATTGTGCCTATAATCATCTGGACTAAAGACTATTATTTCTATAGGGACTAAAGACTATTGTGTCGTCTACACCGACTTTAAGGAACTACAACAACTGCAGGTATTCCTCTCCTTATTTGTCGGGAAAGATATTTGTAAATTCGTATATCTCTCTCATATAATTTTAATGAATAAAAGAAGCTGTTGAATTTACATTCAATGTTGTCCTCCATTTCTTGCTGAGACGCCTCAGACAGTCATCCTTACTCACGTGTCAAACCTGGACTGCTTGTAGGTCGTAAGACCTGTCAATTTCGCATTTCCATTCTGCCCGGAATTCCACACAAGGTTTACGCCACAGCCGGGGCTTAAGCTGCAGGTTTTAGGAAATCAAATTACAAAAATGAAGTCTATTTTAAGCTGCGGTCTAAACACTCTATGAAAAACCGGTATTTTAAGCTGCAGCTTAGGCTTGGCTATAGGCTGGTCTAACCCTCAGCAAAAAGTGGAGCAAGCATTATTTGTTCGACAAATGGAAAGAAAACTCGTTAATTTTTGCTACTTCATGATAAAAAACGGATATTTTACAGATTATATATGTATGCAATGGTGTAAGTAAATGTTATTAGAGGAGCAAAAAGGAAATAATAAGAATTAAGACATTGAAAGATTGGACAAATCCACTAGAAATCTATTTCGATAATGAATTTCAAAGTCAATATAGATTTTTCTAAGGAAGAATTTCATTAATAATTTGTTTGACACAGAAAATGGATAATAATAATTATTATCCATTTATTATTTTAAATAAAAACTTCCAAATAAAAGTAAAAAGTAATATATTAAGAACCATTGAATAAAAAAATATACAGTTATATACATAGTATAACAAAAATATTGAGTGGGATTTTGTATCTAAATATGTAAATTATAAATTAACAAGTACAGCAATAAAATGCAAATACTTTTATAAGTTTATTTTATGCTATTTTTACAGTACCTTATAATTTTTATCTTCATATTGTTTTCGATAGGAAGATAAAAATTATACTTTTGAATCCAGAAAAATAATAAATTTAATTAAAAAATTGAAAAAAATTAAATTATTCTATGCAATAATTTTTAATTATTGCATAGAATAATTAACCTGGAGAGAAATTAAATTTTTTATCTGCCTTGACAAGTTTATTTTTGGTATGGTATACTAAGAAAAAATTCAGGCTGTGAGAGAACTGCATTTTTTCATTAGTTTGGTAAGTAAATAATGTAATAAATACAATAATAAAACAACTTTTCATAAGTTATAATAATTTATATCAGAATATTCCTGAATAACAAGGTTCTTTTTTATCTGCCTTACTAAGAAAAAATTCAGGCTGTGAGAGAACTGCATTTTTTCATTAGTTTGGTAAGTAAATAATGTAATAAATACAATAATAAAACAACTTTTCATAAGTTATAATAATTTATATCAGAATATTCCTGAATTATTCAAAATCATCATTAATTTTTTTAAGTTTATAAGACCCTTTACCAAACCTTTGGTTCTTAAAACAGCCCTTTAATTTGCTATATTTTGAATTTAGAGAAAATTATCCTATAATCCAAAATCTTTTGTTTATATAATAAATTTAAATTAATTATGAATGCTTTTCCAAACATTTTTTTTTTATTGGTGGATTTTATATCGTAACTGTTTACCAAACCTTTGGTTCTTAAAACAGCCCTTTAATTTGCTATATCTTGAATTTAGAGAAAATTATCCTATAATTCAAAATCTTTTGTTTATATAATAAATTTAAATTAATTGTGAATGCTTTTCCAAACATTTTTTTTTATTGGTGGATTTTATATCGTAACCCTTATCTTCAATAGTAGGATGGGCTTTAATTAGATCAATTAACATGTTTTTTTATTCCTCAGAGAAATTTCTATACAATTTTGCAGCACTAATGCTCAAAAACTATGTCATTTTACTGACATCATTTGCAAATCACTGATTGTTTAAGAAATTCAATTTCTTGGGACAAGAAACATTTAAACAGCAGTATTTTAAGCTGTGGCTCTCTACTCTGGGTTTCTGAAATCCGTTCTTCGCAGCGGTTATTGAGGCCTCTGTCTAAAGTGGTTATTGAGGCCCCTGTCTAAAGCTTTTAAAATTCATTTCTGTAATCAGCCTATTATTTCTCAACCAATCAAGTGTCTCATGCTGAGAAATTATCCCTTCACATATTGGTTGAAAAAATTTATTTTCAAAATGGCAGCCCTCCAAATTTGATGGATTTTAAATCAGTATATGGGAGTTTTTGAAGCTGCAGAATAGGAATGCAGTGATAGTTTTTTGAATTCAATATGACAGATTCAATATGGTTGTAGTCCGAATTTGTGTCATCAGCTGAACTGAGTATCTGGAAATACTATGGCTTTCCATCCAGAAGAGTGGATTCAAATCTGGATCTCATTCCTTGGAAAGTCGATTACCATTCTGTACAATCTGCCATCCTTTGATGCAAGCAGCCTATATTAGGGTCTCGATTTGATCACTTAATAATCAACAGATTAAAAAATAAAGTCATTTGTTAAGAAAAAAGATACAGTAATTATACTGCCATAAATAGTTGCTTTGTTCATCTATCCCTGACCTACATAGACTTATATGCTAGAGATGTAGCTAAGATTTCTCAAGAAAATATCATTTTTTTGATAACAGCTTAAATAAAATGATAAGCTCTTCATATTTTACCTTCAAATAAATAAATTAATCCTTCATTTTTCAATTTGATGATCTTGCTTATTGAATCTATTGGGTTGTCCGGAAAGTTTGTGCGTTTTTTCAATAAGCAAATAAAACGAAATTTACAAATTTAAAGATCATTTTATGCAGTAAAATAATTTCTGTCTGAATTTACAACCTTTTCCCATCGAGTCGGTAGTTTTTTGATGCCATTTTCAAAAAATTTTGGTGGTTGTGATTCAAAAAATAATTTTAAGTGTTTTTCGACTTCAGCAATATTTATAAATTTTTTCCCAACTAAATTAAATAATAACTTGCACGTTTTTAGTACTCTAGTGCCACCAATTAACAACTAAAAAAAACGCACGAACTTTCCGGACAACCCAATAATTCAACCTTAAATAAACCCTTGATTATAACTGAAGTTTTAATAATACAAAATATTTTGACTAATGTTAAAACCAAATAAACCCTTGATTATAACTGAAGTTTTAATAATACAAAATATTTTGACTAATGTTATTACTATTTTGGAATTAACATAAATCTAATAATTAAATTAAGGTGGCGCCATCTATGAATAAAAAATTCTAATTCGAATATTTAAACTAATTTATCTGAAGAAAACATCATGCCTTGACCTTGAATTGAACTGGAGACCTTCAGGCTAATGCTCTGATGTCCTAACTGCTAGACTACTGAGGCCACCTGGCAGGTTGATTCTTCAGGCATTATTATTATTAATTTTAGAATTTAATCATATCTATTAGTTAAATCTGATATCTATGATTCATCTACATTTATTTCAAAACATATTTTTACATAAATTAAAAAATATTTGTATTATGATAAAGCAATAGCTAATTTAAAAATAAGAAATAATCTTAGATATGATGTACCAATATGACAAACTTCTCCAACATATCCTTCCGTACAATCACAGAAAAAATCTTCAGAATTTTGTCTACATGTTCCACCATGCTCACATGGATTAGGATTGCACCTACAAAAAATTTATTTAAAATAAATGTAATTAGCATTAAATATCATGATATTGGTGGATAATAGATAAGGATAACATTTATTTAATTATAAACTTCATAAAAAAAAATTGTTCTATAAGCTATTCATTGTATATTAATATTATAATACCAATATATTAATGGCTTTATTGCTTTTTTAATTAATTTCATCATCCATCAAAATGTAAATATTTAAAAGTGTATTTTTGTAATAACAAAATTAATTACTGTAAGAATGCAAGTCTTTTGCAATCTTCAAATAGTTTGATATTTTCTATATAGAGAAATAATGAAAAGTAAAAATTCCTCCTTGTAATAATTGAATAAATTGTTCTATAAGCTATTCATTGTATATTAATAATAATATAATACCAATATATTAATGGCTTTATTGCTTTTTTAATTAATTTCATCATCCATCAAAATGTAAATATTTAAAAGTGTATTTTTGTAATAACAAAATTAATTACTGTAAGAATGCAAGTCTTTTTCAATCTAAAAATAGTTTAATATTTTCTATATAGAGAAATAATGAAAAGTAAAAATTCCTCCTTGTAATAATTGAATAAATCTTTTAAAATGTTAGTTTTCCTATTGTATGAGTAACATTTTTAAACACTTACATTTTTTATAAATAGTGAAATGACAAAGGTACAATAGTCTTGAAAATATGCATGTTAATTGCGAAATGATGAAATATATAAAATAACAATTTATTAGCTTAATTATCTATTAGTAAAGTACAGCAAAAGTCTAAAATTGCATGGATTATATTTATATAAATATAGCAAAAAAAAAAAACTACACTTAAAAGTTAAGCATTTACTTTTCTGCTAAATTAATGTAGAAATTCCTTTTCTTGTTTACTTCTCATAGACAAAATGATTTATATAAATTTTTAATACCTTTTGTATCCATAAAAATACTCCTAGAAGTAATAAATTTATGGCTGAGTAAAACAGAAAATTATATAACGAAATAAAATTATGGAATGTGATGTTTATATACAGTCACCAACATTGGTGACTTATTGAGATGATGATGGGCTGTGGGCATTGCATAATTATTTTTGTGGCATTGTCAATAAAAGCAGTCATTAAAAGCATTGGATAGCATACAAGAATATCAATAGTATCATTATATGGATCTTTATTTTGATATTGTATGACAGAGAAATTATATTTTCAATATCATTATCTAATAACAACTTACATAAGTTGTTATTAATTTTCCATATCCAGGAAGTTATTTGATGCATCAATTTTGAATTTTTTAATCAAACTGATATGTTATTCCATTAAGATTTGTTATTTATTATCTATTGGAAGCCTATTACATAAAATTTATATTTAGTAACACAATTATAAACTAACTTTTCAAAAACTGCTTAATCGTATCAAAGCTTAGTTCAAAGGATTAAAGCACTACATGCAGTCACAAGCTATCAAAACACTTTTTAATATTAATCACAATAGTAAAAACGTTTTCGGTATCATGGATACCCTCCTCAGTTACATGGAATACTTTATAGAACATAAATCGAACAAATTATAAACATTTAAAAATATGTACGTAATGGAACACAGACATTGAACTTAATAACAAAAATATAACAATTAAAAATTATAAATCATAAACTAAAACATATTTTAGATGTTAGTCGACACTTAATCGTCTCATATAAATTCTAATATTTTCAAAATTAATTTGGAAATAATAGTTGACATATCATATCAATAACCAGTTATATTCTTCATCGTCTCTAGCCGCTTTTCTTTACTGCATATTTCCAGGCGATGCTTGTTTCTTCAGCTTGTTTAATATTAATTATATTCTCTTTGTTGTGTGATTTCAAGATTTCGATTTTCTCTGCCGTTGCTAAGTTCCTCCTATTTTGTACTGATTTGATAATTTTCGCCTCTTGCCATTCTACACTAATATCTTTTTGGTACACTCTTTGGGCCAAGGCAGTGGTCATATTGCCCTTGGCTATGTTGTCTCTATGCTCACTCAATCTTTCTTTAAAGTTTCTCGCGGTAGCTCCTATATAAACTTCTTCTCTATTATCTTCTATGTTTCGTATTGGGATTCTATACACTCCCGACTTATACTCCTCATTATATTTTGGTTTATCATTCCTAAGGATATTAAAAATCGTGGGTGCTCTTTTATATGTGCACCTATTGTTGTTACTTTTAAGCACTCTTTTTACCGTTCTGTTATTATGTAATCTAAACGGGATAGGGATAGGATTTTTTCGTACTAAGGGATCATTCATACTCATTTCAGCTTGTTGGTTAGGTGTTCTATTATTATTTTCCGTTATAGCTTTCTGTTCTCTGTAAATTTTCTTCATAAATTTTATACTATATCCATGTTTTTGCCCCCATTTATATATCCTTTTTAATTCATTTTCTCTGTGGACCATATTTGAACAGTGTGTTAAGCATCTTTTAAAGTATGCCACAAACGCTGCTTTCTTATACGTCCAGAGGTCAAAAGACCACCTGGGGATTAGCACTGGTGTTGCAGTTGGTTTTACATAGACTGCGGTTTCTATTCCTTCTGTAGTTATAAAGATCTTTACGTCTAGGTAGTTGGTTTCATTCTTATTCTCCATTGTTATTTTGAGTTCAAGTCTATACTGCTCTTTGGAGAAATGTTCCACTAGGTTGTTTGCTTTGCTGGAGTTCTTCCATATCACGAATATATCGTCTATGTAACGGTAGTATAGAACCACATCAGAGATTATAGAGTTATGAATCTGTGAGGCCCACGAGCCCGCGAAGCCCGCTCGATTAAAACAAGCGGTCTCCGACAGGCGGATAGCCTAAGAGCGGCGTGTGACGCGGACAAGGACGGGTGATGAGATGCTGGACAGAGCGGACACTGAGACAACGTTTGTTTGAACAAACATCTTTTATTGGAGAGAGGTAGTTTTACAGATAACTGACCCGACAATGAGGTCGGAGGACAATACCTTTACAAATGGACGAAAAGGTGATCTTCTATCGAAAGACATGGGTGGAGTGCGTGCTTCAGTGGCGGCTGAGGTTTCCGGTCTCTCCTTTCTTTCTGT
>AYEL01077329.1:0-34148 GCA_000484575.1 Olivierus martensii
AATTATTTAATACTTATTATCATATAAAATTTTTATTATTATATTATTAATGAAATATTTTGTGATGATATAAATCTGCCAAAATGTCAAAATTATTCAACCAAAAAAATGTACTGCAATCTGTCAACCTTGTGACATATATTTCCATCAACAAATTTAAAATTTAATTAAGAAACTCTAACATTGTTCATATTTAACAAGAGTTTGAGAAAGGAAATAATAGATGACATTGATACATTGCAATTGGCCCCAAGTAAAGAAGTATTTGAAAAAGCATTACCATTGTTTATTAAGAAAGGGCTTCAGAAAAGGCAAACAGAATTTATTGAGTAGATGAAGTTGCAATGGTTCACAACACATCAAAATTGGCATGAAGGTACTGCACTCCATACTTCTACAAACAACGCATTGGAATCTTTTAATTTAGTCATAAAAAAAAAGAGAGACATTTCATGAATGACTATTCAAGGTTTCTTGAGTTAATCAATAAATCTGTAGAAAAGTGATGAAAAGAATATATAACCAATAGTCGAATGTTCAAGAACTTTATTACAATTGAATTGCATGAATGGACAAAAGGTTACCAGTGGGCAAAAGCAAATGTGAACATAGCAGTGATTTGTGACAATTCAATTCAATATTTTTATCCATTGAATGAGGAATGTAATACGTACTTTATTACAATTGAATTGCATCAATGGACAAAAGGTTACCAGTGGGCAAAATCAAATGTGAACTTATCAGCAGTGATTTGTGACAATTCAATTCAATATTTTTATCCATTGAATGAGGAATGTAATACTTCAGAAGAGGAAATATCAACATTGCTGATAAATGCATTGGAATTCCTATGATCAATTTAAACATAGAGCATTCAAAATTTGAATTGTGAATCTAATCTACCAAAAGAAGAAAACTGGATGTAGGCTGCTGCACTTGCCCAACTTTTTTAAAGAAATTTAGCTACATGCTTAAGATATGTCAAATTTCACCCCAGCAACTAAATATCTATAGGCAAGAAACATTCAAGAGGAAGGCCAAAATTAGCAACCTATGCTCTTTTGCTGCACTTGCCCAACTTTTTAAAAGAAATTTAGCTATATGCTTAAGATATGTCAAATTTCACCCAGCAGCTAAATATCTATAGGCAAGAAACATTCAAGAGGAAGGCCAAAATTAGCAACCTATGCTCTTTTAGTTGATTAATTAAACATTTTACTTTAATATTATATTGTAAGTTTCTTTTGTGTGTGCTAATATTTAGTATTTTTTTGATAATTATCAATAGTTATGTAACAAAAATATATTATTTTGCATTTTTATGTTTTGTTCTTTAATATAATAAACCAGTTTTTCTTATACACACATTTTCTCTCATTTTCCAATAAAAAAAGTTCTGATCAGACAAAGATACTAACCAATAAAAAATACCAATTAAAAAAATATTACTACAGTTTTATTTATATTGACTAAAAATTTAAATTTTATTGACTAAAAAACAAAATAATACCAACCAAATAAACAAAATTGTACTGAGAAAATGCAATTTGATACTGACATTTATTTATTTATACTGACCAAAATATCCATATATACTGACCATTTATTTTACAAAATACTTACCATTAATTAATAAAAATACTGATCAAATAAATAAAAGTGATTTATAAATGCTTTATTTAACAGTTAAATTTCAGAGAAAAGTTCTAACTCTACTGCTGTTATACGAGGGGAGGTTGAAAAATTCTTACCCTTATCATGACACAGATATGATAGGGAACTGAAATTTACTCCTTTCTCTACATTTCCATCTCCTAGGGCTGAAGGGGAGGCTGAAAAATTCTTGCCCTTATCATGGCACAGATATGATAGGGAACTGAAATTTACTCCTTTCTCTACATTTCCATCTCCTAGGGCTACACATTTCTTATATATATTAGAACTGTTGTTTAATTCCATCTATGTAGAAGTTGGCAGATTTGGAGGCAGACCAGCTCTTCACAGGAGTAATGATCTCATCATCAAAGAAACTTCTTTCCTGTAAATGTTTTTTCATTTGTCAAAACAGAAAGAATTTCAAAGTTGCCAGATTGGAAGAATATGGGAGATGGGGCAAGATTTCATAGCTATATTTGTGCAGAAAAGTGACTGTTTCTGCAGCTTGGTGTGCAGGTACATTGTCAGCTAGAAGCAACATGTCTATTGAATGCAAATCATTTCTTTTTTCTTTGATACTGTTTTGTAACTTTTGTAGCAAGTTCTTGTAGTATGCCCCTGTTATTGTTAATCCTTTTTGTAAAGTAATCTGCCAACATTACACCTTTGTTGTCTCAAAACACAGACAACATGAACTTGCTGGATGGCCTTCTCTTGAGTCATCCTAAAGGCTGGTATGACCATATTTGAATTTCTGTTTTCATTGTTGCACAGACTCATATAAAGGACATTCCTCATCATAAACAGCTTTGTGGATTGTTTATGTAGTTTTCTCCTGAAGATGAAGGAACTTCATCATGGATCAGGATTCAATTTTGTTTAGCATAATAGTTTCTATTATTATGCTTCTAATTCTAGTTAAATAGGACCTGTAAAAACAAAAGGCAAGAGTATTAGTAAGACAGTAATTTATCATGTTTATAAATAGTTCAACTCAATAAGCACTACTAGCAGTAGTGCTTATTGAGTTGAACTAGTTTCTATTATTATGCTTCTAATTCTGGTTAAATAGGACCTGTAAAAACAAAAGGCAAGAGTATTAGTAAGACAGTAATTTATCATTGTTTACAATTACAGATCTATAGCAACATACAACATGGTGAGGGTAAGAATTTATTGGTCTCCCCTCACATAATGCACAAAAATCAACAAATATTCAATACTTTAATAATCAGTTATATCTTTATTTTGTTCTATATATGCATATACAGAAATGATTTCAACTTTTTAAAAATGCCTCTGAATAATAAAATGTTTCAATGTTCAGAAAGATTTTAAAAATGTTTGCTTTTTAATTTTTCATTAACATTGCTTCAAAATTTGTTAAATAAGAAATGTTAATAAATAATAATTTATAATCAACATAATTAAATAATATATATTAATAGTATATTTATTCTTATAATTTTTAATCATACACTATAAATTTTTAACTATGTGCAAAAAAATTTTTACAGAATGTGGTTGCTTGCAAAAATTACAATAATTAATTTATTCCCAAAACTAATAGAAAAAAACCAGTTAAAAATACATTAATGATTTATATTACAAGCAATAAAATAAAAATCAATTTTAATTTTCTATATAGTGGATTAATAATTTTTGAGAATTTGAATAAATTAAATCAATTTCTAATTTTTTCAAAATATTATTACTGATGTTATAACAACAACAAAATTTATTTTTAAATGTAGAAATTAGAAAAATTTTCTCTTTGTAGATGTTGAAATTATATAATTACCTTGTATCAGTCATTTATAAAATCATTTATTAAGTTTTAATAGTATAATATTTTTAATATAATAGCATCAATTGGGGAAGTAGAAGAAGATTTAGACTTAATTGAAGAACTTGCTCATCAGGTACAGTATTTAAATATTTATGATTTTTCCTTAATTAAATTTTTACAATAATACTTTAATATAATAATATTTTTGAATTAGAAACTTAATTTGTACATAAGTTTTGCTTATAACTTGAATTAATTCATAACTTAGAATTGTTATGTGGCCCACAAAAGTTCCAAAATCATTTTATATACAAGTAGTTCTCGACTTTACAGGTTAATTCATTCCTGAAGTGTATATTCTTAAAGTAAGAACTTTTAAACCAAGAATCAATTTTCCACAGACATAATGTTAAAAATTAGATGTTCCATCCTCAATAATGAAATTTGATCGTTATAAAATTAAATAAAGGTCAACAAAATTGATAGCTTATGGTAAAACAATAATTTATTTATTTAAGAAATGAAAATATGGCCTTTAAATTAAGCAAATTATAATAATAATGAAATTTTTTGTCATGTAAATTTTAAAGAATTTTTTCTTCATTATTATTGACAGATAAGTAGATGAGATTTTATACAAATGAACTAATTCCTTAGGCACAGTATAGGAATGAAAGTTATTTATATAATGTGCTAGTAAAATCATAGCAGTTTGAAAATGCACTGTTTTTGTTTTTTGATCTGTCATTTTGATTTTTACGATTTTGTAGCAGACAACAATTTCTGCTACAAACTCAGTTGTAATGTATTGTATAGAAATGTATGTGATTTGAAATGCCTTTTGATGAATGTTTATTATTTATTTATTATAATTAATGTTCATATTTTTGATTTTTTTTAATACTCCATATTTGAAAAACTTGCAAACCCATGAACTTATTAAACAGGAATTAATAAACTGAGAACTACCTATACCATGGTTTGCAATATATTTTACCATTGGATCAATTAAAAGTTTTTTATTTTGCAGATTTGAATAAAAATTTTTATTATAAAATAAAAAATTTTTTTTGTCATCTTGAAATACTGCCTTGATATGTTAAGTAACTATGTAATTTTACATTATATGTATAGTTCTTGACTTATGACCAACTCATACTTATAATGGTGATGTCATCAATAAATTCTGCTATTGACTTTGTTTGATTCCCTGACCCAATGGTCTGATATATGGAAAGCATCCATTCTTGTGATTAATTTTTGTAGTTTTATGCTCTTTATATTTGCTAAGATAATATTTAGTGTCCTAATAAACATTAGTAATGAGAAATCCATAAATTTTGAATATTTCCAATTTCCAATTATAGAATTTGAAATTTTTAAAATCAAACTCCATCATAAGTTAAGTACTGTCTGTGTTTGTTGCTAGAACATTTTTCTATCATAATTCTTAAAATTCTTGATTTGGATTTGTAACATTTTAATTTTTTATAAATTTTATAAAATTTAAGATGATATAGCTATCATTATTTTGCTTAATATTTTGTATAAAAATTATAGGTATATAGTGATCATTCTAATCTTCTATCAAAAGGCTTTGCTCTTGCTCATCCTCCAACCATTCATCAAGCTTTAGAAGGAATTCTTCCTTTTAGTAGCCAGTCTAATGAACATTCATTTCTTCGTGATTTTGTTACATGTGCTAGTGGTACTAGTGGAGGAAGATTAGCCAGGTAAATTTAAATATTATTTTTATAAGATTTCTTAAATATCAATATAGATTGGGAAATGTTTTGTTATATTTTGAAGTTTTTTACATTACTAACATTAAACTACAGTACTAAGCTAATTTTAATAATATATTAAAAAATGTAAGTTATATATTATAAATTATATATTATATTATATATAATTATTTTTAATATAATTAGATGTAAACATGTTTATAGAAGCGTTAGTTAAAAAAATAAATATACTAATGAGCCATAGAACAGACATTTGTTTGCTAATTGGCAGATTTATCCTGTATCCGACAATGTGGATACATCGCTGGATGTAAGAGATAAGATTAATTTATATAATTTCAACTTTAATGATTATTGGATTTATAATCCTCATATTATATGCATAATTTTAATACTTTAAATGACATTCTCTTGCTTAATAAACTTACATCTCATTCCAGATGATTAAAATCAATATTAAATATGAGAGTTGAAACAAAAGTAGACAACGGTAAACAATATTGTTGTTCTGCTTTTGTCTAAGCTAAGTTAATTAACCATTAAATATGATCTGTACTTGAAAGTATTACGATAACAATCGCAACTCTTATGTGCATGGTCGTTACAATTTTGCATAATGAAAAGATTAATATCTCGAATTGTTAGTGCACTTCACTTACAAATTATTCAACAATATCATGATATCCTACTCCAGCGGTACAACTGATCGTTAATTATCCCAATAACAGAGGAAGTAAACATATCTAAGAGATACTTAAGCTATAGCCTAAGAGATTTGTAAATAATTCACATTAATTTAATATTTAAGAATCGATATTGATAGTTTTATAAAAATACAAAAATTTATCGTAATGACATAAAATTTATTCAAGTTAATTAATATTTAAGTGGAATATCATTTTAACAGATAAATGTCAAGTCATATATTTAAATAACGATCACAGACTGTCCCAATTATATTCGTAGAGTTCATTGATACAAGTTATTGCTCCCCAAATTAAGTGAAAATCTTTTTTCTTGTAAATCTATTTATGATGAATAGTGACTCTATATCGATCATTTTCAACAGACTTTTATCTCAAATTGGAATTAATAGCATGAATGAATTTTATTTATATATGATAATGTTTAAATCAGCTATCGTGCTGACGAACAAATATACTGTAGGTCGTATGACATTTATTCCAGTTTGAAAAGAAAAGGGTCAAAACACTAAAATTTTATATAATTTATCATACAAATATTACTAATTCTAAAATCTCTCCATGCAAGTAGAAAGTTTAATGAAGTAAAAAAAGAGTTTTGAATTTGTTGAAATCTCTTAACTGATTGATCCATTTTTGTGCGAAGAATTTTGAATTTTTTCGTCCTTATGAGTAGATAATTTTAGAAGCGTTTTTTTTTTTTAACTATAAATATTGCGATTTAAATTTATGATGTTGATGCATTCTTGTTTTCTTAATGGAACTTTGAGTAACAGACTTAGAGGATCGATAGAATATTCAACGTTACTAGCATAACTAACATTTTTATTTTAATTTGCTATGTCTCTTGTTGTAATACAATATTTTCGTATGGTTTATATACGTTAACTTTAATAAAATTCCAACTTATTCCACGGAATAAGAGCTAAATTTTATACGAAAGCAGTTGAGTTTATCAGTTCATGTTACTTCAATATTTCAAAATCAAATACAGTACTCTACTGAGTTTATGGTGACTAGCGAAAGAGTTATATTCTCCAGTGCCGAATTTTTTTTTTATTTCCATATTTTCTGATCATATATAAATTTTTTTTAATAATTTTCCAAATTTATTAAAATTATGTATGTAAGTGCCATCCAAATTTTTTAAGCGTCGATCATTGTAAATAGTGAAAAAAAAAATGGAAAAAAGCGCCGAAAATCTATAATTTTTATATAAAACTACTGTTGAAAGTTTTGATAATGTATGATCAATCAATAAACATGCATATTTTATTTGTTTTTATAATATAAGAACATTCTTAAGTTCGTAGATCATGATAAAAAATATAAAATAAAATACAATTAATGTTATTATCTATACTAAAAATATATAATAAAAGTTATACGTAAACGAAGAATTTAAAATAATAAAACTAATTTTATTAAACGAAATTCATTATATTTTTATACAAAATAATAAAAATATAGTAAACAATTTGCAATAGCAAATTGCATTATGTTTTTATTTAAAATTCATTACAGCGAAAAAAGATGATGAAAAAAAATTTAAAAAAAAAGCATCAGACAAATGAATAATCCATACGAATATATTAATTAATGATGTCAGAGCATTCAAATATTAATACCTGAGTGCTTTGATTAAAAGATTTTTTTTAATTCCATTAGTTCTATAAATATATATACTGTATATATTTTTAATATAATTGTTAATCCCCTGCTACCAATTATAACAAAGGATATTACAAATTAAATTTTTAAAAAGATTAAAAAAAAAAAATCCTTGAATTATTTCTGGTATTATTCTGATAAATGCTAATTTCTAATCATTATAGAGATTTTATTTTTTGTAATTCGTGTGCAACGTTTTTGAATAATACATTAAAATCATGTAAAATACTAAAAAGCTTTGTTGAAAATAAATTTTATTCTGTTTCATTAGTTGCGAAACTTTTTCACAAAGTCAAGTAAACAGAATACTATACACAAATCGTAATTTTTATATTATCAAGTCTGTATTTTATTATGTCAATAGTACAAAAACAATATACCTAGATATGAGAAATTTTTTTTTATATGATTTATGATACATTGTATCTATCATACACTTTAATTATATATCGATATAGGAAAAGCAATAACTATATATATAGCTATGTTAATTGATATATTTAATTACAATATATTAATATGATATTAAAAGAGAACATGATTGCTGTGATTGTATAACGGATCTGATACTATTGAGTATCAGTTCAGATAGATTAATGAAAATATTGTTTTCCTTATATGTTAATGTAATCAATATAATTTATTTAAATGCTTCCTTACTTATGCACATCAAAAATATTTTAAATATTGCTAAATTTCAGAAACAAAATGTTTGTTGTATTATTCTTTGAATACGAACTACAAAAAATAAAATTTCTATATTAAAAATTAGCATTTATCAGAATAATGTCAGAATTATAATTCAAGGTTTTTTTTATCTTGTTAAAAATTTAATTTGTAATATTCTTTGTCATAATTGGTAACAGGGTGTTAACAATTATATTAAAAACATATATATTTATAGAACTAATGGAATTAAAACAGTCTTTTAATCACAGCATTCAAGTGTTAATATTTTAATGCTCTGACATCTTTAATTAAAAAAAAAACTAAAGAAATAATTCAATTCTTTCAATTATTTGTTTAATTTGATTGATTTTGGCTTCTTGTTCTTTTTATTCTTAAAAAAATTATTGTTTTGATTATTAATTTATAAACATTCTCGTTTTATTAGTTTTGATGTTATATTTATTTATAGATTATAACGTTAAGAAGTGTTTTTTTTTATTGTAGTGCGGTTGTACCCGGCGTTACCTGGGAATTTCTGGAACATTATTTATGGGGAGATATTAGTTTCTGGTGTGCGAATTTTTGCTGATAGTTACAAATGATATTTTACTTGTAAGTAAGCTGAAAAAAACTAAAATCTTTGGGTGTGATGATGATGTTATAATGACGTCAGACATCGGAATTTTTGTGACTTAACACACTGACATTTCGTGATATCAACCATTGTACATCATAATGAGGTTTAAGCACTGGTGACGTTCTGGGGTATAATTCATTGTTATATTGTCGGAGCAGTTGTGACGGCACTCATTGCTATGCCACAATGACGTCACACCCTTCAACGCTTTGTGACGTCATTCACCGTTACTTCATACGTCGGAATTGTTGTGACGTCATTTCTATGACATATTGATGTCATACTCTGATAACATTCTGAGACGTCATGCGAACTTTTCAAATATCAGTAATTTTTACGTCATAATGATACTACACACTGTTAACATTTGTGACGTCATTCATTATTCGTTGTGGTAACGTCATGCTTGTGAGACCATCATCCCTACTTCATACTTTGCAACGTCAACAATAGTCAGAAATAAACAGGCTGCTAGGCCGGATGGCTGTGTGGTAAAGCTGTGGCTTACCATCTTGGAGGATCCGGATTCAAATCCGGGTCTCACATTTCCAGTTTTCATGAGGGGTCCGGGCCCGGCCGTTGAACCCCATCCTTCAACCATTCAGTGACCCTATCATGGGTATTGGCCAGCCTATGATGGGCTCTATAAATAACCCCCGCCAGATATAGAATATCCCTCATGAGATATGGTGGCTAAACTAACTAACAGGCTGATGGATTTCCCTCGTGAGATATGGTGGGTAACCTAACTAACAGGCTGATAGATATAAATACGTATTTTAAATTATGATCCCAAAATGCTCCATCTCTGGGATGATTTTGATCCAGAATATCCTATGATACCTGCGGAGAAAGTCACCTTGCAAAGTTTGTGCTGATAAATCAAACGGTATGGGAGTCTATGTGGAACAGACAGAAAGAAAGAAAACAATCAAATATTGTATTTCATACATATACAGTAGATAATTTCAGCAATTCATTTCTTAATTAATTATCGTATCGAATTCTCATCAGCATCATTTAAGATATTCTAATTAACTTTTATACCTTATACATCTTATTTTTTCTGTAAGCTGTAGATATTTTATCCGGAATCAGAAAATAGATTTATTAGAAATTTAAAATATATGCCATTGAGGTTTAACAAATAAATTGGCAAATGCTAATTGAATAATATAAATTCTTTTAGTGATTAGCCAGCAATCGTACATCATAAAATTTTCTTTTGATCTTCGATGTTTGATGCGAATTACTATATAACATAAAATTGTGACTAGAAAAAGATAAATTTATTTTTGATTAATTAATAATGAGACGTTTTTCGTATCATTTTTCTTCGAGAATTGTCATCAACTTTAGCGATTAAATAATTGCTAAAATTGATGACAATTCTTGAAATTCTTAATTGATTTTAAATATGAGAACTGAGGATCGGCAATTTAACCTAGATTCCTTTGAAGAAATAAAATTGATGAATATCGATTTCCAGATTCTCTTTATATAGAAAATTCTTTTAAATTGTTCAGTTATTAAGTAAATTGTATTCATTTCTTTATTTCACACAGGAATTTCATGATTACGAAATGCCTATGTTATCCGCTAATAATTTTTGAACCATTTGATAGATGTTTTTCACGAAATTCACTTTAGTAATTCCATTAAAAATGACATCGATACCGCTTGTTTAATCTTCACAGCTTCAATAATTCAAAAATGGCGAACATTGAAACTTTTGAAGTATCTCCTTTAACTTCTGAATCGTTTGATTAATTTTTGAAACTCAGTAGTGAAGTCTGTCATTGAAGATGATTTTGATGTTTAAAAATTAAATATTTTCGGAAACACTTTCATATATATATATTTTAACAATTCATATATATATATTTTAGTAAACAACTTAATAAATTTTTTTTATTTTTATTAGCTCTAATTTAAATCAATAAAAACTTTCTTATACAAGTTTAATTAGATTTTTTCCCTTCCCTGATTTATCTTTTCTTTGTAAACTGAGATTTGCATCTTTCACTGTTTACGAATTTATAATTTAGTGATTTTTTAAACGTAAATTGCATCGTGATGCTTGTTAAAAATTCATTATAAGAATTTTTTTTATATATTCATAATAATAAAATTATTTCTACATATATGTATATTATTTTGTATATATACACGATATATACAAAATAAAAAATTCAAAAAAAAGGAGAAGTAAAATATCAAGGTCAACTGGTTGTTTACTTTAAGAAATGTAGCTGTATTGAAATTTGTCTTCTAAAGTATAATTTCAGATCAAATAGATGTTAACAAGGGGATAATTACATCCTGGAAGATTTTTTTCTGAAAGAAAATAAAAGTCGGATGTCATAAAATATTCATCTTTAATATTTCACTTTTTACAATTGCAAAAGTAAATGTTCGGCTTGTTTATCTTCCAATATTATTTTTCTCGGAGAAAACTATTTTTTGAACCGATGTTATCTATGAAAAATTTTTATACAAGTTTCTAAGTGATATAACAATTTATAGATACAAACAAGTTCAGAAATAAACTTTTTTTATAGAGTTTCATATTGGAAACTGATGTTACTTTGAGAATTTGGTAAATATCAAACGATGGGAGTGATATCTTTGTCAAATTGAATAATATATTTTTTTTTATTGAATACTTTTCTTGATGTTTTGACACTGTACATTTGCCTGAGCACATTTTTTCATGATTCAGTGGACTCTCCATTTTACGAATTCGTATGTACTCCCAAAAAAGTACGTAAATAGGAATAGCATTAATTAACATTAGGAACTTTTTGGGTCCAACTAAATAGTTCGTATAAACGTGTAGCTCATAAATTGGAAGTTTGTAAAAACGCGAGTCTACTATATATCTCTAATAATCACAAGTGTGTCTACTTTCGAATGATTAAAGATGCTCGATTAAATTGAAGTTTGAATGCAAATTATTGAAACGTGTCTACCTACTTTCGAATGATTAAAGATGCTCGATTAAATTGAAGTTTGAATGCAAATTATTGAAACCTGAGCACATTTTTTCATGATTCAGTGGACTCTCCATTTTACGAATTCGTATGTACTCCCAAAAAAGTACGTAAATAGGAATAGCATTAATTAACATTAGGAACTTTTTGGGTCCAACTAAATAGTTCGTATAAACGTGTAGCTCATAAATTGGAAGTTTGTAAAAACGCGAGTCTACTATATATCTCTAATAATCACAAGTGTGTCTACTTTCGAATGATTAAAGATGCTCGATTAAATTGAAGTTTGAATGCAAATTATTGAAATTAAAATATTGTCTATTGTTTTAATATCGGCATTTTTAAATTTTTAAGCTAGCAAAACTTGGGCTAGTTGTAATACTTTATAATTTTTTTATGCTTGGAAATTTCGTTTTCACAAAAAGAAATGAGTCATTGTAGAGGTCATTTTATTAATCTCTTTGCTAGAAATAGATTTGATACCATTAAAATTAGCGTTTTTTTTTAAATTTTATGAACAATTGCAAAGAAGTAAAATATCAAGGTCGACATATCTTCAATTGCGACATATCTTCTTTTCAGGGTATATTGTAACATCATGTTAAAGTCAGTTATAACCAACGATTGGTTATTACACAACCCCTAAGATTTCAATGAAATATAACTTGTTTACAAGTTTTTTGTACTCAGATTTTAGGTTAAGTTAGGTAGGTTAAGCCGCCATATCACATGAGGGATATACTATCAATATATCTGGCAGCGGCCATTTATAGAGCTCATCACAGGCTGGCCAAGATCCATGATGGGGTCAATCAGATAGTTGAAGAATGGGGCTCAACGGGCCGGGCCCGGACCCCTCCTGTAAAACTGGAGGTGTGGGACCTGGATTTGACCCGGATCCTTCAGGGTGGTAAGCCACAGTTTAACACGCCCATCCGGCCGACCTCAGATTTTAGGATATATCCTATAAGTTTCTATTTAGTCCTTGCTGAGTAGAGTTATAATTGCAACAAAAGAATTAATGGATGTGCATTCTTCATGATTTTCTTATGTATACTGCATTGAATCCATTTTCTTCAATCATAGTTGTTATAGTCTTCATTACATACGAAACAAAAAAATGCTTTTTATCATCTGAATTGCTGCTTGGATCTTTATCAGTCGTAGATCAGCGTTATACATTTAGTTTAATTTTAGTTAAGCCGCCATACGTTGTATATACTGTGTTTGTCGAAAGCCACTTTTAGAACCCACCACAGGCTGCCCAACATCCATAGAAGGGTCAATCGGAAGGTTTTAAAATGGGGAACTCTAACCTCCTGAAAAACTGAAAGTGTAGGAGCCAGAATTGAATCAAAATCTTCCAAAAACTATGGGCACAGAATCATATAATTTAGACTTTTAACTGCCCTACACTTCATGGTATAATTTTTCCCACATTCCGTCACTTTGATTTGAGGCACGATCATGGTTTCATATAATACAGCATATAACCGCAAAGATATTAGTTTACGCATATAACCGCAAAGATATTAGTTTACTATTACAGGAACAAAATTAACAACTAAAATAACTTTATAACAAACTTTTAAACCATACTATATTTTTCGCTTCTAAAACTTCGATCGAATTATATTTGCATCAGACAACTGAGAAAATTTAGTCAGATGGCAATCTTTACTAGACATCTTTGTGGCTAATTTCAAAATTTTTGAGCAAACTAAGAATGACTATTGGCATCTGTAACAATCAACCCATGTTACATCTAGCCTTTTGTTCTCTCTTATTAGCTTCAAAATCACCTTTAATGACATAATATCCTGTCAGATTTTGTTAAAAATTTAATTATTTCAAAACTATTAGTGAGGACACCGAACAGGAAGGTCATTTTCTTAATAAGATTTGATTATTTTCCTTCTAATATAAAATAGGAATTCAAACTTTTCCCATTATCTATTGTACTTTTCTCAATGAATAAGTTTATTTATAATTCTTGCGATTATTCGATATCCACTATCTACTTCAGCAAATGTTTATGTTATATAAAAGTTTCGGGTATATTTCTTTATGAACTTTATAATTCGAGACGATATTTTAATGGTATCTCTGTTACTAAACAAAAATAATGTTTATATTCTTAATATATCAAATGAATGTTCCTATTCTTAACATATGTTTAATAAAAAAAAAACAAATCGTAATATGGATTCCAAATTTTATTCTTATACAACCACGCACATTTTCCACGGCAATTTATTGGAAAAGTAATATCCTATATTTGGCCATGACAATTTTTCACAATGTAAGAGAATTGCTGGTGAAACAGAATATATCGGTAGAATTTTTACGAGTATGAAATCGTTTTCTGTGACGAAAATTTCGTGATATAGCACGACGCGACTATATTTTTAAAACAATAAATATTTAGGAAAGGATTTACTCTAACTATTAAAAAAAAACATTTATATTTTCTTGTAGTCTAATATGAAAAAAATAAAATAATAAATTATATTACGCGAATATATATTGCGATATTTACGTCATTGAACATATATCAGATATATTATGAACATAATATGTACTATATTAAGATATTAGTAGCATATTACGTTACTAATATTCTATACATGTTTACAAAAATTTATTCAACTAAAATCCATATATCAATATTTAAACTTTAAATCTGAAGATAAAATTGTCACTAAAATGAGAACGTTAAATCCTCAAGTTTCAATCGGGGACCAAGAATAGACAGCTTCTTAATAGAGCAGGAATATAAGACCTTCGTTCATAGATATTTGTACATCAAAATCTAAATATTTATTTAGGATGTTTTCATCCTAAATAAATATTTATCTTATTATTTTTTAAAATATACAATTTTTAACAGTAAGTAAATTAGATGACAAACGATTCATTTAACGATAATTAGTAAGTTATTTGTAAATTAAAATAATTGTTATTGATAGCATTACCACAGCATTCTGTTCACGAAAAAATTTTGTAAATTTATGACCAGAGAAAAACTTCTCTATACGAGTTACAACAAATCGGAATCTTACCTATCAATAGACTTTTTGAAGTCAATAATCACAAATTGTTTTATTTTTAAGATTTAATGAAAATTGTTTTTCATCTAATATATTTACTGTTAAAAATTGTATTTTTAAAATTAACACATGGTCCACCAACAGACTGATGAGAGTTGTAAAAAATCTGAAATGAATAGCTGGATTCTGATGTACAAATGTCTGTGAATAAAGATTTTATGTTCCTGTTCTATTAAGAATCTATCTCTTCTTGTTCCGGACTGAAACTTTAGTGTTTGAAGTTCAAATTTTAGTGACAACTTATCTATTTAAAGAACCATTCCATGATCGATCCTCTCTATATTACAGCATTTAAATCTGAATTTGATTTTTTCCTATAAACTTTTTTAAATGTAATGATGCTAAAATAAATGGAGTATTTAAAACAGCATTTTTTATGTATAACTTACCTGAATTTTCATATAACATATTTTACAAATAGACTTACAGTACTTTATTCGTGAAAACGAATCTAAAGAATATATTTTTAATGCACCAAAAATAATTTTATTTTTATTTTTTATAATTTGCCTAACTCTCAGACATTTTAAAATATAAAGCGCGATTTCATTTCCGACGTTGGCATAACCTGATTATTCTCTGGTCGATATTCTCTAGAGATACAACAGTTTCTACAAACATATTTCGTATACTTGATAACATATAGTATACTGTTTCTAACAGGAATAATCTGCAACTATTATATTCTTAAGTTGCAAATTTGTAATTTAAATATAGCTTTATAAATCATCCATATCCAATTTGGCATGGTTTACTCAATATCGAAACACTACAGTTGCCTTATGTTTAAAACATATTTTGTAACTTAAAATTATTAAATATATTTTTGTTTAAATAGTAATGATGAAAATCAGTTTCCTAGTAGAAAAATATCTGCACAAATATTTATATTATTTCAGAAAATAAAATCAAACTAACAACAATATTAAGGAAAACAATGGCAAGCTAGTATTGTTAATTCTTTCTTCGTGCGCAAATTGAAATTTTCGAATAATAGAAATCATAAAAACGGATATTTCATGACAAAACTTTAAGCTTGCATTAAAAAAAATGACTTTAGGAATTTTATTATTATTTTCACAAGCAGTCGCACTAAGAAATTATTTTCCAGATCTTACAAAACATCTTTTATATTTCATAAAAACAGCGCAAATTTCCACTGATATCTATTGCAAATAAGAATTTAAATAATAGGATTATGGTATGATATTTTTGTTCTTTTTATTAAAAAATTGTTTATATGCGTGAAATTTATATCTAAAATATTCATGAAAATGTTAATTTATCGACCATTGCGTGGAATCAAATCAGAAATTTGTCGAAAGGGCTGTAATAGGAGCAAATATAGCAGATTTTATCCTGTACTGATTTTAATTTAATGTAATAAACAGCGTTTTATAACAGTTTTTGTTTTAGAAGAATTTTTGTCATATTTAACTCTTCAAATGTATGATCTATACATATATTCATCTTCAAGATATGATTTATGAAACTGATCCTATATACAGTAATTACTTTGTTTGTTCATCCGTCCATTTCCAAGATATCTTCAGAATCACAGAATATTGCAGAGTAATCATATTTTAGTTAATCATTTTCTATCATTCATAGTATATTCCTATTAATTTTGAGAATGTTATGTGATTATATTTTATATTGGTGACCATTCGTATCATTAAAATAGGAATATTTCTGATATCTGCTAAAAGTGAATAGTATTATTACAATATCCCATTTAAAATGGATTTAGATATTTATTTTTTTCCTTTTTTTTGCAATAATGATCTTAAGTACAGTGCTCCCCGGATATAACGCTCTAGGTTATACCCCGATTCGGATATACCGCGAGTCTTTCCTGTTCCGCATTCGTTTGAAAGAGATTCTGAGAAAAATATAAATATATCGCGTAATCGACGTCCATCCGTCACAATATGAGGATGGATTGCAGAAAAAAGGAAGATTACGAACCTTCTTGGATAAATTGGGCAGCTTTCTCTTATTCTCTAATTTAGAATCATCAAATTAAAAATAAGAGAAGCCATCGGTTATAGCGTAGTTGTCTTATAACACTGGTCGGATCACCACCCCGCAAACCCGCGTTATAACCGGGAACCACTGTACTTGATTTTTTCATGCTTTAAAAATTCACTTTGAAGACTATACGATCCCATTAGAAAATGGCGGCCCTTCGAAATTTAAAAATTTTGTAAATAATTTTTACAATGAAAGATTTTATACTCATTTGTAAAATATTTGCTATGACATTCGGCATATCTGTAAAAATTATAAGTATTTTTTTACAGCACATTTTCAGAATGTAAGATATAAAAATATTATTTGATAAACGTTAAAAAATAATTGAAAAAGTGAGAAATATTATATTATTATATTTTTGTTCGATACAGTAAACACTTTAAACCACATCTTATAATATAGGCCTATATATTCTTCTACTTGATGAAAGAATCATATAACTAAGTTTTTACTAAAATTAGAAAAAAGCTATATTGTTTCCTCTGGTATATTTTAAAGTTCTGAGTGGTTACAGAATTTTGCACAAAGAGTAAACAATTTCTATTTTAATATTAAATAGAAAAAAAAAATTCCGTCAGAATTAAAATTATATTTTTATTTTTGATGGAAATTTCACGCATTTTCTTGTCAATTAAAAAAAAAGCTTTAAAGAAAATTAAAACAGAAAAAAATATGCTATAGGAATTCTCCTATAGTAAAAATAATCATTTGCATCAGCACGATTTTATTCACTTATCAAATACTTAAATCAACTAGACAGAAGTTTATTTAAATCATTTTGAGTTATTTAACTTCCAGGAATATCCTGGTCTGTAAATTAATTTTATTTCAAATTGATAATCGAAATAAAAAAAAAATTGCATTAAATTTCCATACAAACGAGAATCGTCAGGAATTTAACTCACTTGTCAGTTATAAAAATAAAAATAAATAAATAAATAATGTTGCAATATCATTTACATGATTATACTAATCGAATAGATAAAATTATAAATAAATAAAAAAATTAAAAATAAAATTAGAAAATAAAAATTTAATAATTTATTTAAATTCTAGCACTGCTTTCGTTTTTTTATGCGAAAAACTTTTAAAGGGAGAAAGAAATATGTTTAAAGTCTAACAAAAAAATTATCATACAAAACAATAATAGCGAAATATCTATTCCTTATATAGATCCACGTTACAATAATCAATATCGGATTCGATTAGTATAATCGAGTAATACTGATCGTAATAATTACTTGATTATACTACTGTTACTGATTATTATTAATATTCTAACTCGATTTAATTTAATCTATATTCATTATTCGATTAGTGTAATCGAGTAATTATTATAGATTAATATAATCGAATATTATGATACTCGATACTAAATTCGAGTATATTCTACTCGATTATAATAATCGAATAATGATTATCATATCATAGATATATATGATAACTATCGATAAGTTAATAATCGTAGTAATCGATTACATTTACAATTATTGCTAAACGAATGCATATTTACTTATGGAGTTACATTAAAAACAGAAAATTTCGTATTGAAACAACACCAAATGAATTAAAAATTTAAAGTTTGTTTTACGAATTTCACTTGAAATCTCCTGCTTTATGCGAAAATTACATAATCAGAATTTATACCCTGCAGCGCTTGTTTAAACTTAAGCTGTAATTCATAATTATCTATATACCTGCTTTATGATTTTTAAGCTGCTGCTTTATACATGTTATAATGAGATTTCTATTATTTTAAACAAGCGTAATATTCTATTTAAAATTAAAAAAATATATATATAATTAAATTTTTTATATACATTACACACCAATAAAAAAATATAATTTTATCTTACCTGTAAAGAAGAAGAAAACTAGTGTGTGTGCATAAATAAACTGAAAATCGATCACCGTCCTAGTATTTATATGCGAAAAACTTTTAAAAGGAGAATGAAATGCTTAAGACTGAATTTAAGAAAAAAATTATTACACGAGACAGTAAGAACGAAATATTATTGACAGTTGACATATATATATATTTATACTCACGGTTAATAGAGAGCGGTGCAGCGCCCCACATCCAGACAGAAACCATCCTGGAAAGCCAACTGACACATGAACACGAGTGAATAGAAAGTAAGCTGCATTGTAGACTACGTAATCGATGTCGGCGCAGCGCCCTCCTAACCTGGAGAAAACTATTAATACAAGATGTACTATTATTAAATGACGTAATTATAAATAGCCAATGAAAATGATGGAATCATAAGATCGTACATTTAAATAGTGCAAGTTTGTAGCTTGTGTTAGGAATTTGAGATGTTAAAGAATGGTGGGTCATTAAATTTTCATTTTCATTACATCACAATCAAAAAGCGAAAGTAATTGTTACATAATTATAGATTCCTGTACTTTTAATTAATTTTAATTAACTCAAATTAATTAAACTTAGATCATCATTAATACAAAAACAATAAAGTAAACATGGTTTTTAAGTTAGATAGTGTTCGTTTAATCGAGATCAAAACTTTTACTCTGACTTTAATTAAGTAGTGATTTGAGAAATACTTTATTTTTTAAAAAGATTTGGCTTTAATTTGCTGAATAAAAAAAAAAAAAACGTTTCTTCGAATTTAAGTGTTTCTTCTTGATTTTGGAAGAAAAACATGAACTGAAATCGAAGTTTTCGTAAATAGGAAAAATCGATATTTCTGGAGTCATTCGCTGTTGCGATATTACATTAAAGAAAAACTGTAGGATAATAATACAACAGATTAAATAAAAGACGAATAAAAATTTTCAACCGAACTAGAATTAATTTAAGAAACAGTGGAGAACACATTAATTGAAAATTCGATAGCCAGTTTTGTGTCTACCATTTCGTGAGCAGAATTAACTTAAATAAATTGGATTATTATGTTTGTCTGGGATAATGTTAACTTAACAGATGTAATCGTTAACATATTGTTGGTTATTAATGCAAACAAATCGTTTAACAGTGATATATACTTTATTGTTTAATAACGTTTTACCACATAATTATTCAGTAGCAGTAGTTGAAAACTATTGGAATATTAAGAACAGTTAAATACGACCAAACTGATTCCTAAAAATTACTTTTTATTTTTCTTATAAATCGAATTTAATAAGATTATTTTTAAATTTTAAGAATTTATAAAGTAATTTGTAGTTCGATTTGCGAAATATGATTTTTATTTTTTTTTTTAATTGAATTTATTTTTCGATTGTTAGAAATTTTAACTGAAAATTTAAAATGCAGAATTTTGTGTATATTATAATAAAAAAAAATTATTTATATATAGGTAATACAGATTATGCAATAATATTTATAATAATAATTTAAATTAATAGCTAGAACGATTGAGAGTATTCATAAAGCATCAATTGAGAAAATTTTGTTCCTAATAATTATTAGGTAGAGGGACGAAACTGTGAGGTAACATATATAAAAGAGGAGGCGAAACTGTGAGGCAACATATACAAAAGAGGGGACAAAACTGTGAGGTAACATATATAAAAAGGGGGACAAATTAAGACACAACGAAAACAAAAGTAGCAACAAATATCAGAAAAAGATCAAAAATTATGGTCAACAAATGTAATAAGAAGAAAGAAAAACTATGATGCAATGAACACGAGAGGGGTCAAAATTATAAGGCAACTATAGAGCGCGCCGGACCGACGGAATGAAACTGACACGTGTTAAGCCTTATTGCGTATACAGCGCATTGCGAGTAAGGACAGATGATGAGGCTGATGTGAACAATGCAGAGACTACGGTCAAAATATAATCAACTTTTTCTATTAGTGAGAGATTTTTGTACTTACGAATGTATCCCGACAATAGACTGGCAGAGGAATTAACTTTATGATATTAAAAATCTCTTCAACTCAGAGTCCTTCACAGTCATTTGAATGAAATGAGTTCTTTCACAATTGGATAATTGGAGAAATCTTTTCATTGCAGATTAAATAAAGAAAAAACTGAAGAGTATTCACGATCAAACTTTCTTATCGGACGATATACTGCAAGATCCGATTCTTCTTTCTTGATCGGATATCCGAAAACGGAACGAACGAGCTGCACTAGCTGCTCCGTCTAAGTCCGCTCTTCAGGGTTTGCCTAGGTCTCCTCGGCAATAACCCCAACACAAGAATGTGGATAAAAAACTGACCTCTCTTTCATTCTTTTTTTCGGGGGAAAGGCAAGACATTTGTTTTTAATTGTCTTTCGATTGTTTACTTCTCGTTAATTTCATATAATACCCGCGTGTAATAATACTTTTTCTTGCTATCATATTATATTGTTTAATTTCTTTCTAACTTAAATTGAAAAAAACATGAGTCCACGAGCTGGAAAAACTTATCATCATCATATTTCCATCAATGCTTCGCTCTCCCCTCCAAATTTCTCCCTCCGTTTCTTTTTAATTGAATCAAAATAAAAACGGAAATTTAGAGGTGAGGAACGACACACTACATCCAACCCGAATTCCTATCATTCTCACAACGAACACAGAACAGATAAAAATATAAGGCAGCAAATAAGAACACAATGAACACGACAGAAGAGAGAAAACTATGAGGTAACAAGAAGAGAAAGAAGACAAAACTATGAGAAAACGAATACGAGCGAAGGGACAAAACTATGAAGCACCGAAAGCAAAGAAGATTACTGTGATAACTTGTGCGATATTCATATATTATTTAGGATTCTTGTTAATTGGATAATATGTATAAAATCATTGCTATAGAAATGAATATACTGTATTAAAAGGAGATTTTAAAGAATACTGCCAAATATTGGAAACAAATTTTTTTCACAAATTGGGCAATAGAAATTAATCATCCAATTTAGAAAATAAGAATAAAAGCAATATATTTACTATTACAGAAAGAAATTCCGATTACATAAAAACAGTTTTATTCCTTAAGGAGTCATTGATTATTATTATTTTTTCAATAGTGAGTAGAATGGCAATAATTGACTACTATTGTCAGCTGTTTCTGAACTTTTCTGTGCTTATTAATCTTTAGGGATCTAGAAGTCTTTCAGAAAACTATAAATATCAAAAAATGAAAACCTATTTCATCTATGTTTGTTTAACAGATAGAAATAAATCATGAATCCAGATTTACTTGGATTTTCAGTCTAATGACTTGTTCTGAAGCTCTCGAGGCATAATTGGATTTTAAAATTTAAACTTTTATCACTTATTTCATCTATGTTTGTTTAAAAGATAGAAATAAATCATGAAACCAGATTTACTTGGATTTTCAGTATAATGACTTGTTCTGAAGCTCTCGAGGCATAATTGGATTTTAAAATTTAAACTTTTATCGAATTTTAGTTCATTGACACTATTTAAAGTTATAAGCAATAATTTGATCCGTACTTGATTGTTGGCAGAGATTGATAGTTAATACAATAGTTTATGATCGCAAAAATTTATGAAATGAGACCAAAGCATCGTTATCACAAGAAATATAAACAAACAAATCCGGAAAGAACTAAAATCGCAGTCGGCCGGATGGCCGCCTGGTAAAGCTTTGGCTTACCATCCTGGAGGATCCGGGTTCAAATCGGGTCCCACACCTCCAGTTTTCAGGAGGGGTCCGGGTCCGGCCTGTTGAACCCCATCCTTGAACTATCCGGTTGACCCCATCATGGGAGTTGGCCAGCCTGTGATGGGCGTTATAAGTAGCCGTCGCCAGATATAGAATATCCCGTGAGGATATGGCGGCGTAATATAACTAACCTAACCTAACTAAAATCGCCTGTGTCCTTTATTTTGGAATGGTTAAAAAGTTACGAGATTAAAATAAGTATAATAAAAATCTTCAATGGCATAATCTGTATGTCGAATATCAAAAATTTATTAAATAATTTGGTAGGCACATTGTATCAGTTAAGTTAGGTAAGTGTAGTTAAGCCACCATATCCCACAAGGGATATTCTGTATCTGGTCATTTATACAGCCCATCACAGGCTGGCCAACACCCATGATGGGGTCAACGACCCGGGCCGGACCCCTCCTGAAAAACTGGAGGTAGGTTAGTGTAGTTAAGCCACCATATCCCACAAGGGATATTCTGTATCTGGTAAGGTCATTTATAGAGCCCATCACAGGCTGGCCAACACCCATGATGGGGTCAACTACCCGGGCCCAGGAGATGTGGGACCCGAATTTAAACCCATGGTAAAGCCATGACTTTACATGACTTTATGCGGCCCGGACGATCTTATTGTCACTACTTTATTAATATAGTTATTTAGTTATTATTATATACTGGTTGACATACCCAATACTGCTTAAGTAATATTACATGGTAAAGCCATGACTTTACCATGCGGCCCGTACGATTTTATTGTCACTACTTTATTTAGTTATTTAGTTATTATTATATACTGGTTGACATACCCAATACTGCTTAAGTAATATTTAAATACAATTGATTTATATAAATAATAATCTATATTATGATCTAAAAGCTGTAGGAACAAATGCAGTAAGCCATATGTCGCCTAAATTTTGATAATTTTTATTTTATATTATTGACAATAGATGATGCTAAGTGTTAAATTAAGCAGCAAAAGTAAGCCGCCGGATTAGTCGCGTGGAAACGCTTCGACTTTCCACTCTGGAGGACCCGGGTTCGAGTCTCGGATCCCACCCCTTGATATCCCCGATTTTGAAACTTTTCGGGGACCGGCCCGAAAAGTCGAACGAGGCCGCGTGGAAACGCTTCGGCTTTCCACTCTGGAGGGCCCGGGTTCGAATCTCGGATCCCGGCTTTCCACTCTGAGGACCCGGGTTCGAATCTCGGGTCCCACCCCTTGAAAATATTTATCGTGGGGTCCGGGCCCAGCCTGTCAATCCCCGTCCTCCACAATCCGGCTGACCCAGTACCCGGGTTCGAGTCTCGGGTCCCACCCCTTGAAAATATTTATCATGGGATCGGGGCCCGGCTCGTCGATTCCCGCCCTCCACAATCCGGCTGACCCCTCCGCATGGGTGGGCAGCCTGTGGAAGGGCTTGTTTCGCCCCGCCACTTAATAATCTTACTGAGTGGAAAGTGGCGTTATCTGTTGACAATAAAAAAGATCTCTCACTGCTGACACTTAACGCCATCTGTTATCAATAATATAAAAATAGGTTATCTGTTGACAATAAAAAAGATCTCTCACTGCTAACACTTAACGCCATCTGTTATCAATAATATAAAAATTAAATATCATCCTATAGGATTAATTGATCATATATGTATTTTATAAGCCTCTTTTTCCTTCGGAAAGTAAGTTAAAATCTTTGATGCCTAGTATATAAATTAGCACTTAATAAATTAAAAAAAATAGGTTGAAAAACAAAATATAAAAAGTAAATTAATAATGATAACCAGAAGTAAGAATATTTCACTGGGAAAAAAAAAAACAGAATTTGATTAGATTAATAATTTATTGTTTTTACATATTCAAATTTAGCTGTATAATTAGCTTCCTTGTTGGATTATTCGAGATGTCAAGATCTGTTTTTGTTTTATGAAATTAATTAAAAATATCCTTATTTTAATTAATTGTCATAATTAATTAATCTCGAAATCATTTAATCAGATATAATTATGCCTAATGTCCAAATTAAATAAATAAATAAAATAAATATATATATATCAATTGAATAGGTTATATAACATGCGAGATATCAACTGAATAGGTTGTTTACAAAAAGTAACTTTTATTTCTTCTTTAGTCTTGCTTGAAATATATTTTATTTTATTCACTATATTTTTTCTAGTTGACATTAACGAAATATTGAATTTTTGGAAATCGTATCGATTAATTCGAATTAATCGAAAAAATAAGCACGAATCGATTTTGAAAACAATAAATAATTATATCTTAATATGTTTTTTGTTTAATAACGATTTAATATACAAACCAGATAATCTAACTCTAATCTAACCAGATAATCTATCCATCTAGTATTTATAAATCCATTATAAATCCAAGAAGATTTATAATGGAACTTTGCCATTATAAATCCTCTCGATAGTCCAGTCCAATTAGCATTACTGACGACGAACTTTAGTTTATCATCGTCTTTTGATCTTGTAGCTTAGAATAAAAGACGTGTTAACGTTTGCGTTAATTTCTCAATGTCAAAATGAAAGCCACCTTTAAATGTTTCAAAAGTGATAAATTACTTTCTAAGTATTATAAAATTCAAACAAAGCCATCAGTCAAGTGATTATCGGGCGAAATAGCCCAGTTTGTTTGATAATGAGATTAGAATCTGTCATTGTTGAGGGTAGCAAGTTATTGAATTCCAATCAATCCAAACCGCTGTCGATGACAGTAATGTTAACATCACATTTTCGATTGAAAGAAAACAAATTTTTCTACATAGATTTAAATCATTCTTTACAAATCCCAAAATTGTAGAAAATAATAATAACAGTAATAGAAAAGCAACTACAGTATTCGATGATACAAATGAAACAAATAAAATTCAAGAAAATACACAACTTATCAATGGATTAGCTAATCATTAAGCTAAAAAAAGTCGACAAGTGAAATGTCCTATTTAGAGATTTTCACCAATTAAGAGATTAATTAATGATAACTTATAGTAGGCGGACTTTGATTAATAACTGACAGTCCGATTTTATTGATGAATAGGAAGAGTTATATTCATCAGTAGTATTCTCAGGATAATACCCATTGCAAAGCACGTGTAAGGGGGCGTAAATGGAATCCATTACATCAGTTGCTCCAGAAACATGTCAGTGATGGTTAAGCAATACATAGTCACTGGCAAATTTAATGCAATTGATAAAAAACACCACACTAATAAAAGAAATATCTTGTGTAATACTTAATATGGATAGCAGTTTTCTTATTATAGATATGATATTATGAATTTAATTACATTTTTTTAATTATTGTTTTTAATGATGTAACGAAAAAATAAACGAAGTACTTTTATTCCCGTAATAGAAAATACACAAAAAAGTAAATAATAATAATTAATATATCATTAATTATTATTATTATTAATTAATGATATATTATTAAGGTAAAAATACCTTATTAATTAATGATATATTAATAAGATATTTTTAAAGGTTAAACATAACTTTATATTTAAAACTATGTTTAACCTTTAAAAATTCTATCAAATTAATGTTCCGGTTTTTTGCAGAGATAGTTTAAATAATTAAGGATTGATTTCTGTATTTTAATACTGAATAATTTATTTAAGTGGAATGCAATTAGCAAATGTACGATTTGTATTATTTTTATCAGTCAATCAATAATTATCATTATTTATAACAGTACTGCAATTAAAACATAATGCAGCATTTTATTTATATTAAATATGCATTACATAAACAGAAAAGATATAAAACTTTTAAAGAGATATATATATAATATTAATAGCATGCCTAATGATTTCAGAAAAAAAATAATTGTAAAAATATAAGTGGATGATCGGTTAACGAACAGTTCGGATAGCGAACAAATCGGATAACGAACACTTTTTCTAAAGATTTTTATGTTCGGTTAACGAACACATGTTCGGATAACGAACACTTCACAGAACAAACTGTGGGACCCGCGGACTGACGGAATGACAGGTCAGCCCGATTGCTGCCTGATAAAGGTGTGGCTTAACATTCTGGACGATCCGGGGGTCACGGCACTCCTCCAATTTTTCAGGAGGGATCTGCGCCCGGCCTGTTGAACACCCATCCTTCCGGTTGACTCCATCATGAGTGTTGGTCAGCCTGTGATGATGGAGGCTCTATAAGTGGCCGCCTTCAGATAAAAATATTCCATGAAGATTTTTCGGCTTAACTAATCTAACGGAATGACTGGCTTAGGCCTTGCGCGTTCGTGGACTTATGGGTAAGGATGGAAGAACAGTAATTTTTTTCCGATTAAAATGAACTCGGAGACAACGTAAAACAAATCATTAAAGAAGGTAGGAGAGAGATTTTACAATTTTTTGGTCTTAGAATTTTCGGCTTAACTAATCTAACGGAATGACTGGCTTAGGCCTTGCGCGTTCGTGGACTTATGGGTAAGGATGGAAGAACAGTAATTTTTTTCCGATTAAAATGAACTCGGAGACAACGTAAAACAAATCATTAAAGAAGGTAGGAGAGAGATTTTACAATTTTTTGGTCTTAGAATGGCATCAGGTTGAGTTCAATAGGCTTGGGGATCTCTACCACGACAATGCTATTAATCACTTCCGAAAAAACGGAAGGAGAGAGAAAAAGCACTCGAAATTGGACAGATTCTTTATCGGAAAATAAGCATATAAATGAAAATGCAAGATTATGTATGTATATATTATTGTTATTACTAATAGATGAAAATGCAAGACTATGTATGTATATATTATTGTTATTACTATAAAAATAAATAAACGTAGTAAGAAATTATATAATTTTTATTTATGTTTTTTGTAAACGTAATCAGAAATATAATTTTTTATTTATGTTTTTTTTGGTTCTCCGGAACGAATTAATCAAATTCCCATGAAAACCTATGGTAAATCGATGATTGGTTAACGAACAATTCGGATAACGAATATTGTCTAGGAACGGATTATGTTCGTTAACCGATCACCCACTGTACTAGTATTCACGAGTTTTGGAACGGATTATGTTCGTTAACCGATCACCCACTGCTATTTAAAAGTTTTAGTGATGCTAAGTCAAAAAAAAATCTTTCAAATGAGTATGATATCTTTCGTGTTTAATAAGTAATTTTAAAAATATTACTTATTAGACACACATTTTTACAAGATGGAAGCCGTTTGAAATTTAAATCTCAAATGGCCGCCATCTTGTAAATCTTGTAAAAAAATATTTGGAGACTTCAAAATTGATAATAATGTAACTTGGATAAAATGGAATGAATCTGTAAAATTCGAATGCAATTTTTTCAATTTTTTTTCAATTTTTTCAATTTGCAATTTTTTTTCTTATTTCCTGAGATATCTAATGAACATTCATACATATACATACAGCAATAACTTTTATAAAAATGATTTAAATGCTAATAATATGGTGGAAACAGCACGCTTCCATCCTGACGACTACAGAGCTATCCAGTCTATATGTTGCCATTATTGCAAAATTATTGATGGCGATTGTAAGTTACATAATGTAACCATCATAATAAATTTTTTTATGTATTATAAAAGAAATGATTCAAGAATTTTCGATTACATATTCTGTAACTGAAACTGCTTGATACTATACAAGAAAAACACGATCGGAAAGTTTACCCCCTTTAACTATTAATAATGTTTTAAGTATAAATAATAGAAATAACCTGAATCTTCTTCTATCGAATCTTTTTATTTTTGTATTCAGAAGATATGAAACTGCGTCATTACGCTTACTTTGCAAATATTTATTTGCAGCAATGTGCCTTGAAGGAAGACACACACATTTTCCGTATATTGAATTCGTCAATAATTAAATAATTCTGAGCAATTGTTTAACAAATCTAAATTTAATTGCTAATGATGAACAAATAGATACAACAAATTACCTCCGAGAATCATATTACCTAAATATTTCTCAACATTTAAAACTTTAAAAGATTTAGAATTGAATATTTCAATTTTATTTTACTGTTCTCTCCTATGTATCGTATTATTTTGCATTTGAATAGTTATGCAGCATCTACGTACTTTTCTAGAATTTTCTCATAAAAATGGCATTTTCTCTGAGCATATGTGGATTTTTTCAAATAAAAGTTTTACATGCTTCTGTATTGACTAAATTACGCATTTTATTTTATTTTATAAATAAAACTTTGATTTATTTTTTATTTTTTCTATCACAACTTAATTACATTCAAAGGCAACTGAATACTGTAAATGAAGTATTCAATCAAAAAAATATTTCATTTGTAAAAATAAGCGAAGTACAATACTAAGAAATTTGAATATTTGTTACAATTTGAATATGGCTTCTTAGTTGACGATAACAAAAGTAAAGCAATAACGTCAACTGAAGTAGCCATCGTAACAAATTTCCAATATCTTAGTGTTGTACTTGGCTTATATTTTTACATATTAGATGTTTTCGATTTAATATGATATACATATTATAAATATAATTATTCGCGTGTAAAGGCAGCTAAGGAACATCTAAAGGCACAGCAATGATTCTAATTAAACCAAGTACCAGAGACTATCTTTCGTGTTTAATAAGTAATTTTAAAAATATTACTTATTAAACTATATTTAACTATAACTATATTATCTATAACTTATTAAATATTACTCTAGATACAAACATTATTCGTACGTAATTTGTTCGTAAATCAGATACTGCTGTTATTTTGACTCCAAAATACTAAAATAATTTCGACTGATTCCGTACTTCGCACTAAAATGTCATGATTCAAGTACTATGTGGATTTCTGCACACAGTACCTGAATCTCATCCCAAAGTATGTCCAGGTTACGTGGTTTACAACGGTAAACCTCATCTTTTAATCCTCTAGATACAAACATAATTCGTACGTAATGTGTTCGTAAGTCAGATACTGCTGTTATTTTGACTCCAAAATACTAAAATAATTTCGACTGATTCCGTACTTCGCACTAAAATGTCAAGATTCAAGTACTATGTGGATTTCTGCACACAGTACCTAAATCTCATCCCAAAGTATGTCCAGGTTACGTGGTTTACAACGGTAAACCTCATCTTTTAATGTGCCCCATAAGAAAAAATCGAGCTACGTAAAGTCTGGAGAGCGTGCAGGAAACTCGTTAAAAGATGAGGTGCACCGTCGTAAACCACGTAACCCGGGGACACTTTAGGATGAGATTTAAGTAGTGTGTGCAGAAATCCTATTGGACACTTTGGTGCAAAGTACGGAATCAGTTGTGACTCGTACTCAGAAATATAACGATGCTGAAGACCACCATTTTAAACATTTACTTTAACCATTTGTAACATTCAGTTTGACCAGAAAGTACACTTATTTTTCCAATTGGACTGTAGTCTTTCTTTTCTGAGAAATTTAAAGTTGTAGGTAGGAAAATAAATTTTCTATGACAGTTCAAAGTGTGTATACATTTTTTTGAATCAGCCTGTATATTTTATATACAATTGAACCAATTAAAAGTTTCTGATTTCATAGATTTTAATGGAAAAGTTCCGAATATAAAGCGAGGAAATTTTGATGTAATCACTGCCATCTTGAAATAATGCCGTAATAGGTTAACTAATTGTGTAATTTTATATTATATTGGTTGCTAGAACATTTTACTATCGTATCACTTAAAATTATAGGAGTTTTTGAAATTTTGCGAAATTTGAAAATGAAATTTCATGTTTGTAACTAGAAGAGCATTTGTACTTTAATAATGTATTGGACAAACTGTAAGATTTCAGACAGATCTTTTTTCCACACATAAATAGGATATTTGACGCTATGTCGTTTTATTACTTGCAGATATCATGTACAAAACATACGAACAATAGAATCAGACTTTGTTGAATTTGCAATAATAATTATCCGTCTAGAGATCAACCTTAAAAAATGAAAAACCAGTGAACTGGTGGCACTCATTTCTTTAATTAATTAAATAAATTCTTTTTATAAAATATATTATATCACCTACATAAATTATACGCTTGGAATTTTATTAAACTTTATAATAATAATGTCGGATTTAAAATGATTAATGTAAAAATGGCGCTCGAATAGTAGGTCGAAACGGATGCAATGATGGGTCGCTCTAAAGCGCTCGATTTTGTCGGAAACTTCTTTTTAAACAAACATTTGTAAAACTTAAAAACATAACAATCTCCGTTTCTTGCTAGAATTCTCTTTAATTAAATTAATTGTAAAAATTAAAAGCATAACTTTATCCTGACAGTTTTCTTTATCAATCCGATCCAGAAACAGTATCTTTCTTGACAAATTAAGAGTCTAGTTTCAATTTGAACCTTCTCTTCGGTTTGACATGATTAGGAAATTTAAAGAAAATAGAAAGAGAAAAAAAGAAAAAAGAAATTTTTACTAGTTAACACAGAGCTTTTGCTCTATTTTTGTTCAGGCTCTCTCTCTCTCTTGCAGCTCTCCTTTCCTGTTTACGTCTGAGATTGGATTAACTCGTCGACTTGTGCTTGTTAGTATTTTTTCATTTATCAAATTTTATTCTGCAAAGTAGCTAAAGAAAATATGACGAAGTTTCTCATCAGTGTGTTGATGAGTGTCTTGCGTTAAACTATCCTGTAGCTCCGTTTACATCAGGATTAGATTTTATTTATTATTTTCGTTGCTTTTATTCTATGTTACTTGTTTTCAATTTATGTTATATTCTTATTTATATTTATATTATTATTATTATTTTAGTATAGTATATCTAATAAATATTATATTTTATGTTTTAGAAAATACTGTAGTTTAAAGGTTAGGTTAGGTTAATTAGATTACGCCGCCATATCCTCATGGGATATACTGTATCTGGCGGCGGCCACTTGTAGAGCCCATCACAGGCTGGCCAACACCCGTGATGGGGTCAACCGGATGGTTGAAGGATGGGGTTCAACGGGCCGGGCCCGGACCCCTCCTGAAAAACTAGAGGTGTGGGACCCGGATTTGAACCCGGATCCTCCAGGGTGGTAAGCCAAAGCTTTACCACGCGGCCATCCGGCCGACCTGTAGTTTAAATGTCGATTGTTTTTGCGCTTTTCGATTCACTTTCTGGATCTCTGACCATGCCTCTGACACACCGCTTACCTATGCTCACTTCTAGTTTTTCGGTCAAAATCCTGATGTGCATTCATCTAAATATTGTCATGGTCTTTAGATAGTATGGTCTGGGCACTCATTTCGAATATTTGTACTGTCGTTCCTGTTAGCCACCAGGTATCACATAAGTTGCACTATCAGTCAGTTCTTCTTCTTTTACAACGCGTAATATGGAGGTTTAGCTGGGGGTTTTTCCCCCGAAAACGAGGCTGGGATAAAGCGAGGCGGGCGTACCCGCCGGGCGGTCTGGTGTCTGTGTGAGGTCCCACCACAGATCCTAGTGACGAATTTGGGCACCGCCAACAGTCTGGGTTCCGTATAAGGACTCGCGAATGAGACACTAGTGACGGATGCGTCAACAACCGAATGGTACGAGATGACCCCTTTAGTCACCTTTTATGACACGCGGGGTCGGACGGTGGGCATATTCTAACCCCTTACCCACAAGGAGACCTCTCCTATCAGTCAGTTCCTTCAAACATTTGAATTTTTAATGGGTTTAAAAAATTCATTAAAATTAATTTTTTATTTTAAGTAATCAAAAAATTAATCTCTAATCAAGATTTATTTTCACACTTTGCAAAGGAAAGTATGGAACAATTTAATTTAATCAATCAATCATAAAACAGTCCTTTTGGTTTTAATTACTTATGACAAAATGAAATCAATGATAAGATTTCACTTTGCATAAAAAGAATACATAAAAGAATTTTGACTTCAAACTGAAATAATAATAAATAAAATGAATTTTAGATGCTTTTAATATAGTAATAAAAATGGATGTCACTGCAAGTGAACAATTTTTCTATTGTTCTTTGTTGATATGATGAATGTGCTTCGTTTTCAGTTTGTAATTTTTCAGTTCTTGTTCTAGAAGTTCTACTTGGGCTTTCAATATTTTATTTTTTAGTTTTTGATTATTTTTTTGCAAATTTTATAATTTCTTGCCAGTGTTTGAGAGTTTTTTTCATTTGTGTGAAAGTTCCTGGCGAAATACAGTAAAACCTCGATTTTACGGACTATAGGGGGCAAGACTAATCCGTAAAATCGGAAAGTCCGTAAAATCGAAGTAAAATTTAGTTCATTTCTTGGTTGTTTTGTTCAATTGTGATAATTGTCACTTTACAATTTTACTAAACTTAATCACCTCTTTAGTACCGGTACTATGGTGTTCCTGTAAGTACAATTACTGTTTCTCTTGCCACTTGGGATAATATGGTAGCTCTGATGAACGATTTGACAGCCAGACTACACAGGCTTGAACAAGACCAAAGCGCTAATCCTCCGAGAAACATACCAGTTATCGGAGATCAACAACCACCAGCCCAGGAACAACGTATACTTGACTTATCGTCTGCCGGAAGCTATAGTCCGTCCACACCGGAACGAAGATTCCCAGACCCTCCAAACGGGAAATACGCCTGCCTGACGCATCAGCCGCCGGAGGTTATCGACCGCCCACTTCGGAACGAAGTTTTTGAAGTCCGCCCATCGTCCCGCCTCGACCAGACATCTCTTCCCTCTCCCAACCAATTGTTGTTATAACTACTCCACCTCCACCCGTACCAAAATATGACGGTAAGGCCAATCTGACTGATTTCTTCGATGATATGGAACAATATTTTATCACCCAGGAAATACCACAAGAAAAATGGGTGGATATAGCAGCCGCACAACTTAATGGCAATCCGGCCAAGTGGTGGAAGGTCGAAGGCAGAACCAGGAGAGACGCTAGAGTTTGGTCTAACTTTAAACAGCGCCTAATCGCATTATTTGTTCCCCCGCTAGACGAAATAATCAGGACCAAGCAAGCCATTAACAGGACTTATGATGGTGCGTAAAATCGAGATTTTACTGTACTATTCAAGCACTTATTAGAGCTACCAGATTCATGATATAAAGGAATTTCGATATGTGCTGGAGGCAAAAACCGATGTTTCATTTGGTGGTGAAATCAGTAGAGATGGTAATGCATATGTATCATTTCAGCAATTATAAAATATAATGCATTATTTTAAATAAAAATAATATAATATAGAATTAATTTCCTTTATGAGCAGATTTTCGCTGTTGTGTAGATGAAGTAGAAGTCCTTTTTGGTAATGCCCTCTTTCTGAGAAGACTATTAAATATTTGGGAAGATTTGAGAATATAGTAAGAATGGCATCCTTCGTCAGTTCGCAGTTATCTCTGTGAGGAAGTTAACTTGGACCTGTTCTATTTTTATTTTATTATGCACTCTATTATTTATTTATCGTTATTTTCCTATATGCTAACGTATTATATTTTAGTTTAAAAGTTAACTTACTTCCACGCTCTCCGTCG